>JAVFBX010252133.1:0-19342 GCA_034783855.1 Mopalia kennerleyi | reverse complement strand
TTATTTGAGTCCATTATTAGAGCTGGTTCCGAGAAATGCGAACACTCGTGTAATCCAGGAAACTTCGTCTCATCCATTTTGTAAACTATATTTGTTTCAACGAATAAGGGCGTGGAGAAATCCGTGGTAGACGTGAATGAGCGAATAGGTAAAGGGAAATCCATGTTGACTGCCACCCTGGCATGTAAACGTCAATGAATGCAATAGTGGTTCGGTGGTCCTTATATACCTCTAGCCTCAGATAGAAAACAAATTCGCGATAATTTACGAGTCGACAGCTTCCGCCTGCGGTAAGATTACGTAATAAGCTGCATGTTTATGTTTGTCTTTTGTTTGTGGCAAATGTGTCTAAAAAGCTTGGAAGGCGTGGACGCCCTCTGTTGGTTCCCCATGACTTAGTATGTGGATCAGCTGCACGGTCATTAATTACCGTTAAATCTCAGTTATACAAAGCTTTATCATAAACAGTGTGATCTGTACAACCCCCCACTTGTCCCAAACAGACCAGCACTGTCACCCAGTTCAGTTACCTGGGGCTCATTGATAGACACCGCTGGGGATATCATCCAGTTCGTGTAGCGTGTATGGAGAGATGATTGTATCACGTCAATTATTTTTGTCGCAAAAGCGAAATTATGCCAGAGATATATTGTATATAAATATTGTCTTTGACCATGAGAAATTGTCGACAGGGCAGACCCTGTGTAAAAAGAAAGGCATGGAGTATTTTAAATGTTGAGAGCTGATTTTTTTGTTCACATTTTTTTTATTACTCCCAGATCCCATACAAGAGGTATAATCAGGGTGTACAGATTTACCTAAACAGAAAATATTGTTTTGTTGAATCGTAACTATACATTACATTTGATAATTGTCAGGGGAAATCATTGTAGCTTATTACAGAAATTATAGAAGAAAAAAACAGGAAAGAAAATATGTATGGCAGTTCTCCTGTTGACGTTCGATGATAATTCATAGGGGAGATAACTCCTTGTACTTACCTTCCCTGCCGTTATATAAATAAGCTAGCTTATCTAAATGGACTATACAATATACAAATACTGTAGTTCATTACTATAAACATTAGCAATGTTTATATATTAATTACTGAGACAATACATTAAATAACAATAAAGTAACATTATTTGAGCCGTTTGGAAGTGTATAAATTTTACCAGTTTTTGCTTTTTGTACTGGTTTGAAAGGGACTCAATGTGTGTACACATGTATAACATAGGGTATTAAAACGAAGCAATAATACTTTTTATAAATTATCCAAGCTTCCTCAGTTCAGGTAAATGCTTCGTTTTACACCAGTCGTTAAATTTGTAAATGTTGGGATAGTTTATATAATAATTGTTAATATATTTGACTCTTAGATCATTGGATTTATGTCATTTTAACAGGTAATATATAGTATTCGTTCCCAATTACATTAATGTTATAACGTTGATACAGCCGTTCTGTACTGGGCGTATTTTGCCATCAACCTACTCCAAAGGGGAATCTATGGATGTCAGTTCTTGATCTGGTAAATGCCGTTCTATCTTTATTTGATAATAATATAAGATAAGTTTCAAAGGAAAATTTAAATCCACTATATACGATATACCCTCCATATTTTGTAAACAAGTTTGTTGGAACTGGTATTTTAAAATTTGCTCAATTTTTTCTTTGGTTTCTTTAATAGCAAATGGATCTGGTAAAAGCCAATTGTTATTTTGAACCGTTTCTTGAAATATATTTTGTACAAATTGAATCCTTTTAATTTGCGATGTAATGTAATTCGTATCAGAAAGTAACACACTATAAGTTATACTTTAGAATATACATGGGATAGTTCTGGACGGTCTTTACCCAATATAATGCGATAATGAGCTAATAACCATATAATCGTGAACTTTAAGGGAATATTTTGGATTTATGTTTCTTTTCTATTTTTTTTGGAAACACATCACGTGATTAAAGCGAATGCGGATTAAATGCATTTAAGTCTTATATCTTTATAAACATTGCCATGAAGTAAATGTGTTACGTTGCACTTGGTAACGCACTAACATATAATGAGAGCAATGGATTTTTAAAAATAAATAAACACTGGTAGTCAAGGTTTTCAAAGTAAATTTAAAGCTACTTTCGCATTATGAAGTCACACAGATTTAATCTTTAGAAAAATCTTTCTTTATTCCGAAACAATCTTCTATATAAATGTTCCAATCCTTTTTACTTTTCTGCTGGATTCACATTTGCTTTCTGAAAGATCTAATGTATACTGTCAAAGTCTCCGTATGTCGTTACAATTGATGACCACTCGTTTGATAAAATTGATATCATAGAGAACTAAATTATAATCATCTTTTTACACAGCCCTTGAAATATTTACCACAATCTGACTATATGTGTGATTTTCAAATAATAAAATCACTTGAACCGTGTTTGCGTCGATCGCTCAATTCACGACTACGACACCTGAGATTACATGTTTGAACAAAATACTGAAGGTATAAATAATCAAAAGTACATTAATAATATATATGACTCAATTTGACAAAAGAAAAAAAGATCTCAACACAGCAGTAAAGTGGCGAACACATTTTGACGAACTTACACAGATGCCGATGATATGATATATGCATTAGGTCAGAAATTCAACGCAAGCTTGTGCTTCGCTGATAAAAGTTATCTTCAAACATACACCATCCGTGAAAAAAAGAGACATTATAGAAGATAATGAAATTCATCAACTATTAACTTTTAGAGCAAAAATTGCACACTGGCTGTGGTCTGTCTATATTTTGTCAGGGCAATAACTTATTGTATTACCTTGGGGACAAAAGATACAAATTCGACTTTCACATGGCATTCATTCTCCTCAGGTTCTATCAGAAACCCAAGTAACTCGCCAGTACTTTAATGTTTCTAATTAGGAACATCACACGATTGCCGCAAAACAGTAAGGAAATCGGATCAGAAAATGAATGAATCCTCCTTTTGTCACATTTATCCGCGGGGTGTTGTTTATTCGCTCAGAATAAGTACCTATTACCTTGGGAATCGTCAGCAGGGGGCGACATGTCACTGCTATTCGTAATCACGATAGGATGCATCTTCAATCTATCATCAGGATATAAGTGGACTGCACTTGGCCATTTGCACGACAATGTTCTTTTCAAGTCAGCGGCTTAGTCGTGGGAGTCTTTTGTACTCGAACTGTACCAATCTAATTCCTGTGCTGTTGTAAAAATGCCTCGGACATGTTCTCGCATTAGGTGACTATTGAAAGTATTTATACACCTTCTTTAGAACACCGGTAGCGAGTTTCCTGGAGGTTAAGTGTCATTCTGACCACCGTTGAGATTTAACTGAGATAATATAAGATTCAATTCAACTCTTGGCTTTATAAATCTGAGTGACGGTGTTCTGTACAAATCGAGAATATCTCTTGGAAGCTCGTTTAATTTTGATTTCATGTTCAGATCTTTAGCATATATTGTCGAAGATAAGCTGAATATAAAAATGAAAAACATCTGTGATTTAAATAGATATATGCATGGTTATCGACAGCTAACAAAATGTAAAATAGCAGGTTTGGTAATTTTGGGACGTCACGTCTTAGTTGGAACACATTTTGGTTCAATAAATGGTATATTGTGGTATGTACGCTAATCCAACCCACGACCTTTGGCATCTGACTTTAAACAGTCAGATGGAAACACCAACCATGAAAGGCTAATCAGTCAACTGGCCTTAAACTGAATATACAATAAACCATGGCCGTATAGCTGGATAAACTAACATACAATTAAACAACCAGTGAATTTGGGTCCCCGACAATTGACTTAATTATTTCATTTGTGAGTAGAAACTCCTTCTTTACCTCTGATTCCATCGAAAATGAAAGATGTGAGCGAAGCTAAAAAAATATAAAGATTGGCACAGAACAGTAAGTTAATACAAATAATGCGATACTTCTACGGGTTTCCGTTCTTGTTGTACACCCGTACACGAAGAAAAAGTATGTAGAGGTACGCTTTAAACTAAACTTGTGTCCCCCGATTAAAAGTCACCCAAATCCTGTAGTCAATTTCGGGTATATGCGATAGTCACATGAGGGGACTTGCAACAGCTGAGGTGTTTTAAACAAGTTTTGCTCCGGATTATTTATTGCTGCTTAAGTACGAAAGACTAGGAAATAGACAATCTGTCGTCATATCAGTGAAATACTCTTCAGTAAAACATCAAGGCCACACAAAACAAACATAATTCTAGAGTGATTGTTCCCATAACCAACGGTAAAATATACTACTTTTAAATGTTTTTACAGCAACCAAGATTTAGCGAACAACAGAAATAACCCCCAGTACTTAAGAGATGCAAGATAAGTTAACACGAAATAAAGCAGCAGAATTCTCATTACGGAGATTGTAGGCAAATCAGGTATCAATCACCCGAGACTTTCTCTACTGATATTGGAAAAATAATATTCAACATTTCGCAACTCAGTTGCCTGTGTCTAGACTTTAGACTTCGCAGTTTTTTTCTGTTAATGACCTTTATGCCGTGATTGCCACAATGTTACAAACTGATGTTACTGGTAATTGGATCAAACGTGTAAAATATCAACCTCCGGTGTTACATTCTGCAAATAGGTGTGTGCTAGGTGAAGCTCGATTATTAACACTTGCCATTGTTGGATAGATAAACAGTTTCCTATTCAGTTGTGCATCTGGCAGACCCGGGGGGCCGTTTATTTCGGTTTATGTTACCCCCTGGCGACTGTGGAGCGAAGGTGGAGTCTGAACTTGCGTAACATTTACAACTCTATATTTATTAATCTGTGTCGATGTAAAAGTGTCAATCAATTCAGATCGTAATGGTCTGCATGCCTTGGGGTCAAGGTGTGACAAATACCTTATCACCCTCCCTAAATTGTATCACCTCAGGGCACTCTTCACAGGCAGATACACGAAACGTTCATTAATTAACAAAATTCTATAATACCCGGCAATATAACTTGGGCTTTGTTGTCTATTTCTATTTACATTTTCCACCACTCTTCCGAGGCAAAGTCCACGATTGTTATAAAAATGTATACACAGTGACACATAAATGACGTTTATTGCATTGGAATAATTGGAATATAATAAGTAAGACTTTATGGATTTTTACTAGTAAGACTCGTAATGTTACTGTCTCGATTGTCTAGGGTATAGGCCAAGGCGAAGTTTGTTACCGTACCTACTTTGATTTAGCTTTAATCAATAGCAATAGAACATGATTGCATAGATAAGACGTGATTATTGTAAGCAACGCCATTATTAATCTAAATCTATTTTGATCCTAAATTAATACAGAAGTCAAATGTAAGGTATATCATTTCTGCTTACGATGAATCTGCAATACTTTTGTCTGGCATTGAGCCATGGTCTATGGAGGACATTTATCCATATCATTGTACCTCGCACTGTTATATATAATAAGTCAACCAATACCATTGTTTGTATGTGAAGCCTATAGCTTTGGTGTCATAGATACAATTGTTTCTGAATAGACTTCTGTCTTTTATGATAGTTATGTTGAATAATTTGAGTATTCTTACATTACTGTTGATTAAATGACACTAGGACGCGATATAATCTGCAAGTTTTAGCTTCATTTTCGCATGGCGAAAGAGCAATATCGGTTCAAATAATCCTGCGTTTTACAATTCCATGAGTCCAGTAATGTTCTAAATGTCTGAGTCGTTGGCCATGATGGAAGGTATTTCTGTCTTATTTCATAACAAAATGGACAGGCTAATACTGAATCATATTCGTTCTCAACCCTGTTTTGTGGATTCTATCAGATTCTATCATTGATGTATATCTGCCCCTCTCAAGTTCTAAAATATGTGATACACATCGAATAGCAGTTAATTCTCGACGGTATTTACTACATTCAATGTCATCTAAATAACTTTCAAATATTTAAAAGCGTTTTATGCTGTTTGTAGCTATCCATATTACTGGATTCTTGTATTTTACCTTGCCAGTTTTGCAAACTTTTATCAAATTTTCTTTGCTTAATCATTGAATATGGAACACAGTTCACATTTTCAGATAGCCATACTGAGTTATATCTGGGATATAGTATCGATACTATATCCCAGATTAAATTGGCATTTTTCCAGGACTGACCTGGTTTAGAGCTCCATGTTTTACTTATTCTCCGTTTTATATTATCTCTATTTTTTACAGAATATTTGGTTGTCTTCAGTGAATTTATTTAATATGTTTCTGAGCACCAATGAGAAAATCTTAGCAAATACGTTTATTTATGTGACGCCCCTATACTTGTCGGAGTCAGAGAGATCATATTTTTTTATACACCTTATAAATGAGAGACGTTTTATCAGTAATTAGTTTATACCAATATTTTAAAACACGCATGGAACATATTGTGGAGAGTGGATATCTCCCCAGCTCTCCCGATACTGCTATGTTGGGCATCTGCATTCTCAAGCCAATACTTTTCTAACAGATGTTGACTTTCTTTATTTCTGCAACATTGTCCAGGCCCAAAATGTCGCATCCATATAGCAGTATTGGGAGAATGAGTCTTCGTTGATATTTTTAAGTTAAATTGGGCGAAAATACTATTCAGTTTAAATAATGCTCTGTTCGCTTGTTCAGCCATGTGTTTAGTAGCAATGTTAAAACAACCGTTAAAATTAAATATTATTCGCAAGTAAAATCTATTTTTGAATATTGACTAATTTTTTATTTTCAATATTTCATACAACCATTTAAAGTTTACGTGTAGTTTTGTTTATATTCACTTTAATTTTCCACTTTGTGCCACATTGTTCTAAACTGTTCAATATACATTGTAGTCCCTCAGGAGACTCCGAAAACAACAAAGTATCTTAGGTAAACTATAGAATAAATATCGAAATGTCACCAAGCATAAACAGATCGTCATTTCCCATATTTAAACCTATTTCTATGTCGTTGATAAACATGAAAAACATTTCCATCAAATTCTGTGTCCTGATTGTTGTGGCATGCACATTCTTTCACCTCACTATACATATTTCTAATCAAATTTACAATTTTGCTACTTATACCCTGCTTGGACCTGTCCACCCTATCAAACGTTTTTCGAAAGTCAAAAAATCCAATTGAGTATATTTGTAATTAACGTTTGTAGTATAAATGCACCGTTTATTGTACTTTTGTTCTCACGGAAACCAAACTGTTTTCACAGAATATTTTGTTGTCTTCACTGAATCTATTTAATCTGTTTGTGAGCAAGTGAGCATCAATGAGAAAATCTTAGCAAATACGTTTATAAGTATGATGTCCCTTTAATTGTTGGGGTCAAAGAGATCGCTTTTTTTTTTAATTGGCGCAATGATACCATTGTATTGGTACGTTTGGTAAAAAACAGACAAAGACTGCAATTTCAGCCAGTGCTCGAACAGTGTAGACTACAAAGGTTCACGATAGAGCGCTGGGTTTAGACCCGAATTCAAATCCCGGTGGAGGCAAATTTTCATTCACTACAATGCAAATAATAAAGTTGTTCTTAACTTATTCAATAAAATATGTTAGTTTCGCAGCTAAATGCTGTCATCGTATGAATATAATTATGGGTCTTCACACAAACTAAGCCCTGTCACGAAAGCGTTGAAACAGCGAGTAGAATTACATTACTATTCAGCCAAGCACATCACGTATTAGAAACCAAATAACTTGCTGTCCAGTGCTAGATAAATTAGCCGCCCCTGTGGTCACCGAGGCGAATTAAGAATACAAATAGGTACCGTCCGAAAGTCGTTAGTCTTCAGGGGGTAGACAGCGTATGTAATTTGGTTCACGTGGAATGCATACATGCTGAATCTAATTGTTTATTCAGTTGATAACATTATCAGATAACATCCGACCTGACCATTTGGCTCACATTAACGTGATGAATTGAACAGTCTCACAAGGGCGAGGCAGATAGTCAAAGTTCTTTTAAATGATAATGGCGGATCGCCTGAGATTTTACGCCATGTACCCTTCCTAATGTTTTTTTGTTGTTGCCCGTTGAAAGTACAAGAAAGAAGCCCTTTGAAACTAACTACACGAGTTTATAACAGAACTATTGGTATTTTGTATAAGCATTGACTTGAGGCATAACTCAAAATAAAAGTCAGAGTGACAAGCTCGCCGACAAAATCAGTATTTGACAAGAATACTGTAATGAAGTCTGACTGTGCTGGATGTGAATGCATTCTGCGGTTCAAGTCAAGTTTACATTGAACTGTTTTTTCAATGTAGATTGATTGGTGTTTAACGCCGTGCTTAAGGGTATTTCAGTTATATGTCGGCGGTGTATTCCAACAATAATTGACACTAGCATACTTTTCTTCTAGGGCTAAGTAAAGGCAGTATGGCTGTATCCTTCAAAGTTTTCCCAACGTTTTAATCTGATTTTAAATCAGTTATTATTCATTAAATTGTTGAAATCATAGTGTAAATCATATATTTTGTTGAGAAGCCAAAAAGTGAGCGCCATGCGTGTATCCTTAATGCATTCATCCTGAAAATTAAGCATTGCGGAATTCTCGAACGGTTCGAAATTGGAATAGCCGTGCTATTGAACAATGCTGGCTAATACAATAGAAAGCCCATAGTGCTTCCGCTTTGGGGTTCTTTTATATCACATTGGCTACGGCGTTAAGTTTCGACATTGATAAATCATTCTTATTGAAAACGCTAAAAGTAAAACTCTCTAAAAGTTAAACTAATTCAATGAGTTCTAACAAATTCTTCATTGCATACTTTTAATGGTCAAAAATCTATTCCATTTCAATTTATACCCGTAAACATTGATTATAAGTCACAGTACCACTTACTAGGGGGAAATGATTTAAACTAAAGTGGGAGCCATTCATCACAGGGCTTATATATTGGGGAGTTGGAGGTGTTAAGGAAAAGTCAGCATGTGAGGTTTGTCTCACATTTACATTCCGCCGAGAAGTATAAGGCACAGCTCTGTGTCTAAAGGAACAACTTCTTTTAATAAATCGATGATTTGTGTCAAATTGGCCGCTATTTTCTACCATGTAATCCGGAGTTGGAAAAGCCGATAAGCGACAACTGCTCAAGACAGGATCTAATAACGGCTGAGAGAACACAACTCTTTGCCGGACACCACAGTCAGAGATATTATTTCCAAGGGAGCATGCACAACTCTGAAAAGTCTCATTAGGGCAATCTCCATCGGGCAGTGAGCCGTTCTGATAGCTACACGAGCTCAGACCTCCATTACTCAAATAAGCTTTGCTTTGATTCAAGCGGACACAGGAGGCGAATTTCCCAGTTCTGTGACACGAGCTAAGATTGCTGGATTCAACCTTGCAAAATGTCGATAACATCTTGCGGGGAGAAAGCACGCACATTTCCCCAGTGTGATTAACGCTTCCAGGAATACCTTCCATGTAATTTCCTTCGGTTAAAATAGGCCTCCTGTCGGCGACAGCTGAATTGGCAACAATGGCAGACACCTCGGGGTAATCCGCTTGATAAGAGTCTGAAATAAACAGAAACAATATTAATATATTAGTTCTGTAGAAATTTATGCTGCACATTTGAATAATTCAAGACATTAGATGACAGAATGGCCAGAAAATTGGTTGATTTATACCACAGAAAACAACTTGATTAATTTCATTGACGAAACACTATTATGACTTATGACTAGACAAGGGTTGAAAATAGCGCTGAAGTAGGTTTTTAGACTCACGGCTTCGTTCACATTTATTACGACTAAGAACTGTGAAGTCGTCACAATGTTTGCAAAATGTGAACTCTTCCGTTGTTATGATCTCGATATTCATGCAACCATTGATTTAGTTTTACGGTTTTATGGTATCTCCAAGAATTTCTCGGTTTATTTGTCTGATGATGGTTCTATACTGTAGTTAAGTTAGAATACACTCATATGACGGCGTGCCAGCCCAATGGATGGAATTATCCACCCACGACGCAACTTACAATAAATACTGAAACGACAGTATAATCACAAGACGCACTACAAAGAAAGCGCACAGATCGGCTTCTTGTTGCTCTTTGGGTCTGACAGCACAAGGGCAACAATATGCTCTCTCAAGCCGCCCGCCGTATTTCTTGGGTAATAAGTATATTATTAGTCGATCATTTCTTGGGTATCAATGACATTAACATTGTACTTATATCGAGATCAGGGTCATACTCGTTATATCTGTGCGCTGATTTCTAGGATAATAACATTATGATCGTTTAACTTGTTATGGGGTAATATTGATATTATCAGCACGTATATTTCTAGGGTAATTCTCAGTTACTTATAGGGCAATGATCATAACCATGCATTACCCTGATTTCTAAGGCAATAATTATATAATAATTTAACTTTTTTTAGGGAAATAAAAGTACCTTTCGCTAATTTCTAGTGAAATAATAATCTTATTATCATTTCACTTATTTCGGGCAATTTTTGACCATTTCACTTATTTATAGGATATAAGAATAGTATTATAATTTCACTTTCATTTCCAAGATAACAATAGTATAATCATTTCATGTATTTCTAGGGCAGTACTCCTATAATAACTCATTTACACGATAATCATACTATCATTTCACTTCTTGTTGGGATCATAATTCTGCTTTAGGGTTATATTGGATAAAAGTCTTTTATTAGATCTCTTATTTCTAACAAAATACTTTATACGACGCACTTATTTAAAAATGCAAGTACATGTATACTTTCATGTATTTCATGGGTAGAATTCATATTTCTCCTACTGACAGCGCCCATTATTTTATAATAATAATACTACTATCAGTGCACAGGTTTCTTTCATAACGGATATATACACCGATGTACTGCAAAAAAAAATGTCTTCACTGTTTTCCGTTCGTACAAAAAATATCCTCCGATTCGGCACCAATAACAATTCATAGGGCAGATAGAGTGTAATGCAAAAACAGCAAAATAATATCCATGACACCGCTTATTCGCAATACATGCATGCTATATATATTGGCAATTATATTTACAATATGGAGGCTACCATTGACCGACATATATATCTATCGTTGTTTGAACAATTGATAACCTTAAGTCACTTTTGGGGTTACCCTATATAACTGTTAACCTAATAAAAAAGCGAAGTCGGTGTTTGTGCATTGACGTTGAAAACTAGAGCCGTGCTTAACATGTGAAAAACAGTGGCTAAAACTTGGAAAACCATTTTTCCAGATGTTTCTTTCTTAAAATGTATTTCTTTATCATAAGATAAATATTTTCTTATTACCCAAAAGTTGATATAGCTCCCTCTGTGCCGAGAAGATGGAGGATGTTGATTGTTGGTGTCTATAAAGGCCATCCGATGTGACTGGTGTCGCAGCTCTAGACGTAGATGGCAAACAGAGCTGACCCGAGCATGACTCCCTGCCGTGGTCAGTGGTGCTTGTGATGGTTTTCAGTGGGGCTGGTATGAGAGCAGGCTCTTTGCATCCGCCACTCGATAGTCCTGGGAATTTCTTCATATCTAGAGTATAGCGTGCATCGGTTTCCACACTAAGCGGAGTTAAAAAGGCACTTGGAATATCCGAGAAAGGCACAATCATGGTGAAGACGAAATCACGATCAAACGTAAATCCTTATTCAGTGGAACAACACCATACACACACGTTATTCCTTACAAGTACCCAAGTGATAAGTTGTAACTTAAATGACATAAGAAAGTACAAAAGCTATAAACAATAATCCAATATCAACAAAGAATATTTTTCTTATTTTTAACAGATTCTAGTTCAGAAAAATCGGTTAATATTCACTTTCTTGAAGACACAAAAATCAGGCATCAAGAAACAGTTTGAATCCTTCGTGGCTCTGAATCAAATACACGGCCGCAGTTTGTATACCTCTATTTAACACACAGTCGTCTGTGTAAAACATGTCTAGTAAAGCATCACTGCACACAATACAAAACGGAACTTCAGCAGATATGTGGCATGTCAAGCTCTGTTTTGTAGTTATCTCCTTTCTTCTCGACCGAGCATTGACGACTAAAAGGTTTCTGTAGAAGTCGTCTAGATGTGTGCAGAGTAAGGTTTCAAATGAAGTAATGAAAGAGATCTGAGGTTTGGTCCATGCAGAACACGTCCGTCCCTTCCGGCCTCCAGCGGATAAGAATGACACGGTCGGGCGAACTGTCCAGCCCAGTCCGACAAGACTACCCCTAGGGTGCCTCTAGTAAATATGCCATTAATTAAGGCCATTTCGGGTTGGTGGTAATGCCGAGTGACAATTACAGACGTGGCATGCTTAGTCCTCGATTGAGACCACCTAATCTTCTCTTGTCATCTCCAATAACGCCGCTATAATAGCGTTCGAGTGCCTTTGAGCGGAGCCAGCGAGAAATCTTTGAAATCGATTTGTGATGCGCTGTTAGAATCAGCTGCCTGTACTAAGCATCAACATAAAGGCGCTTTTCGCATTATTTCTCTAAAATAAATAGATACTTGAGGAACATCTAGCATTAACCAGGCGCTCTTTCCATGGAGATGTAAAATAAATCACATCCGGGGTAATGATTAAGGGTCATCTGTTTTCTGTCGCACACAAGATCTAGTTCTTACTGTCAATGTTCCCCCCCAAAACAACCCCTCACTCTCAACTCCACAAGGGTTCTGACGTAAGCCACATTTACAACGGAAATTACTAAAAGATTAAAGCTTTTATTCTGTATGACAAATCTCTTTTCGATGAACCCTCCCAAGTTTTCTGCTCATTTCCTTTCTTGTCAAAACCGAGCAATCAAGTTTTCCCCAGACATCCACTTCCTTCACGCAAGAGTAGTACGAAAGAGGTTCAGCGTAATTATAAAGACATACAACATGTAAAGTGTGAGGAATGATTTTGTAAAATAAAATTTGATAAATTACACTCAGCACGAAATAAAATTATATTATTTTAGTAGCTGGTAAATATACACGTGTGTTTCATATATATCTCGTACACTGCCCTTTGTATATATACAGATAAATCTAATGCAAAAAAAACCTCACAAGCCCGAACCAGCCAGTGTTTCAGCTGTATAAGCACAATTTATCAGCGAAGGTTATAACTATAGGCATCCCTGGACCAGTGTGATTGCTTTTATAAATATATAAATAGTTACGTTAAGACTGTGTTTTATCACGTGGTAATGCTTCGTTTGAGATTTGATCTATAGATATTTCGAGATGGTAGATGTATCTGCTTTGCATTAAAAGTCGTTTGCATAGGGGTCAGCCTGCCAACTTGTTTACCTCTAGAACCTGTTCAAACTAAGAAAATGTTATCCTAATATAGCGAAAAAACTGTACAAATTATACTCATTATAATCTATACGCTCTCGAATGCCACTGTGCGAACGTTGAGTAATCAGATAACTGTATTTGGAAATAATGCTATTATAAATACTGCTTACACGCTATTCTGGTTTCAAAGACTCATTACAAATCTTGGCTTGTCCACAACCCTTTGTCCCTTCTTACTTTACATTGGTAAGTTTCAATTAGGATTTTGCTCATGCCATTCATACGACATTGTTATGGTTAATTGGTCCGTGACACGCTGACCTTTCTGCCAGATATTAAATGGTTTAATTTTGAGGAATATGACGGTTTTGAAGAATGATAAGTCGTCAACCGACCTATCTAAATTCTGAGCGAAATTTAATTTATTAAACATATGCATTACAACAGAGCCATCTGTCTCATTAAATTACAATATCAGTATTAACAAACTCTTCTTAATTACATTTAAATAATTATAATTCATTATCAATCAGAAGGGTGGCATTTTGTTTCTTAAAATTTTACTTAGGTTACAGAGCTTATATTGAGAGTGAGGGTTACAATGTAATGCACCTAATCATTCAGCTGTTGGATAAGTATCAGGACATTCACTCCTCCCCTTTCTTGCCTTCTATAGAAGATTTTCCCTAAAGGCATCTTCAATTCTGGTTCCACCCTCCATTTGCCATTCGAGCATCTCTCGATATCTATAGGACACCTGTTCACAGAGAACATTCACTCGCAGTAGGGTTTCTCCATACATTAGCTACATCTTTGAAACAGAAATACGGATGGTGACATGTACTAGAAAACAGCATGTCCTAAAGGGGATGACACCTGGTGGAAATATTCTATAAAATACGGAGCGATTCAACGGGGAAATATCCAGGGCTAACAAAATAAACTTATTTAAAAGATTTCTTCGCATTGACACCCGAACAGAATCCCACATATCAACAGCTGATATCCAACTCAAAATGTTGTCGCCTGGAATACGTGTTCTAACCCTGATTTAACGATAAAGGCTGGGTTTAAGGAGATTTAATATGAGTTTCTTAAGTGGCATTTAGAAGTTGGATAACATAAAAGAAGCCAGAATTCCATATGGATAATACCTTCTATGCTTGTTGGTCACAGCATTTCAATCTCATTTAAGGGGAAGTTTTCAGATCTCTGTAGTTTAATATTGGTTACACCAGGAAACCTGAAGTTCTTTTAATTTCATATTTAGGAGATCATAAAACGATCTTAAACTTAGAAATTAATAAGCAATGACATTTGTATAAAAGATAGTTATTGGGTTGCACGGAATATTGTAAACATTTAAGGTCAGTTAAATATGAAATTATCGAAGCCCAAAGAGTTGAATTAAACTTGCCGTACCTGTTTTATTTCAGTAGGGGGTTATTCATACCCCCGGCCAGGTGTCATTCAACTTTAAGTCAAATATGCAGAATTCATAAATTGTATTAAACTGAATATTTAATTTTTTTTAAATTTTACATAAGAAACAAATAATGGATGTGTTAGAATGTACATGTGCTTAAATATTGTTTATTATGAAGTTATAAAGCCCTTTTTATTGAAAAGTGTAGACTCATTACATTATAAACTTATAACTTTAATTTTTTTTTAAAATCATTAAACTTTAAATAAATGAATGATTAAATACATGAGGATTGAGAGAAAGAACGAATGCATCAAAATTACATAATTAAAAATATATATAAACAATCAAAGAAACAAATACATAAAAGAAATGAACATTGCTTTCAACGGCACATTGGTTTCAGCTTACTTGCTCAGAAAATCACAATTTATTTGAAACACATATGGAGATAATAAATTGTGGTGGTGGTGAGGGGGTGAAGGTCAGTAATATAACTGTTTTGCTTTAGCAATTGGCTTTTAACAAATATATCTTTATAAATATGCGAAAGTTTGATCTGTGTACATTTGTTGATGACTTTCCCTTAAAATGGTAAAGTTTGTTAAAGGAAACGGTTGGATTATTTTTTTCTACTTAAAGAAATTACGTTTATTCAAGTCACCCTACCTAATTTAATACAGATCAAATCCAAGTATTTACAGAGGACCGAATTTTGTGGAGTTATAATCCCGAGGAAAATGTCGTCTGAGTCAGTGTCGCCACAGCACATATCTCAGTAGCAGATGTTGCCGTAGAACTAGCTTGTCATGGGTTCATTTACGTTAATTAAAACAGCTGAAGACAAATACTTACAAAACCGATAAAATAGGGGAAGGGAAATATTGTGTGCTGAAAAACGATTTTAAAGTTCATTAATTAGAGTCGAGTAGTATTAAGAAAAGCTTGAAACACCCTTACGGCATGCAAATAAATCCATAAGATTTTGTTTACATTACTTCACTACACGACTTATATCCACGCACGTTAAGAATATCTTTGGAGATCTAAAATTATAATGACCATCCAGGGTTAATATTTAAGTTCTTATCTTGTGTGAACAAACACAACCTCTTTGCTAAGTTGACAAAACATTAGTGACACTAATTACGTAAGTATAAAGCGGAAATGGTCATTGCTTGTTTTAACTCTTGTATGACATCTTTGTGCCAACTTTGCACTCTGGTCGTTACATGTATTTCTAAAAAGCAACCACAATGACACAGGGGTGTAAATTAAGCCGTAACATGGAGGTGGGAATTTAGTTTCCTACTACCACTAATATATATCTTAGGTACAGATTGTCTCCACGCATTATTTGGCACTGTAAGATTCCAACCGATTAGCAATGGTTTTTAAATTAGACCCTTAACATGTCGAAGAGAACCATTGAGCTTTTGTGAATAGGGGCTAATCGTGATAAATGGGCGTATTGAGTGCAGCCCGCCTGCATATCCTAAGGGGGTCTTCCTCCCCACCCACTTCAGGGCAGGCAGTCAACGAAGGACAAAAACCCGGTGATTTTGTGGCAATTCGAGGCCGGCATGATAATTACCACTTAACTGTAGTCGGCTGAAAGAAGACTTATAAATACCATACAGTTGTTGTATTAAGACTTGATCAATGTCACAAAAGCTGGCGAGTTATGCAGATAACAAAAGGTCCTTTAATTGCCTCTCACGACAAAGAGCGCTCAATTCTGTCAAATGAAATGCATAGCTGGGATTATCTTGCTTACTGGGGTTACTCAGCGATAATCCATCTTTCACACACCGTTAGGCACTTTGTCAGTAATTCCATCTTACTTAATATAAATCTAGGTTTACTCGCAGACTTGTTAAAGAGACGCTTCAGCGGCTTCTCGGTTAAAGTCTGATTAAATATTATTCCTTGTGAAGAAAAATGTTTTAACAATTTATAATTATACAAGAATCCATTTTCTAATAATAATATACAATCTTGTAACAAACCCAGATCATGCATATAACGCAGACATAGTCATATGGAATTTGAATAAATCGTGACATTCTTTTATATTTTAAACTTCGGTTAGTTCATGAAGACATTTTCTTTCTTGTTCTTCAATCGTGTGGGGACCAACTCTAGATGTATCAAGTTTAAGAAAATGTCGGGTCAAAAGCTTTCTCAGCTGATAGAAAGATCAAGGTTTTCGTCAAACATGAAAGTGACATTTCTCTGCTGTTTAAGAACACGTTTGTTATTACTCTCTGAACCTTGGCTCTATACCGTGACTTTGTGAGTGACGCCAACTCTTTTCAATTTGACGGTTTATATCGAATTGTATTGTTTATTCAAAAATGGCTTTAAACAAATCGGTTCAATTGAGATTACAGGTTTTATAGAACAGGCCAACAGCAACAAAAGTCGCATGTTTAATTTTCTTCCAATTAGCCATGATCTCAGCTGATGCTCGTCAACGTTGTCATGCTTCAGCAAAAAAAAAATCACATCTGATGCGAATTCTGGCAGTCTGACTTAGAACACAACATGCTTCTCGCATTTTGGTTACATGATATAGCAAAACACAAGCATACATTGATACACCATGATCTTAATATGTTTAAGTGTATTGGAATCCTAAATGGAGTCTGATCGAGTAATGTGTCATGATTTTGACATTTTTATTGATCTAAATAATAAATAGAATATTACACAGTGAAGTTTGAATACCATAAATATTGTTCTCATGAATCCTTCAAATTTCACTGTGTAATATGCTCTATGTATTATTGATAAGATGTTTAGAAACTCAACATAAAAATATTATTAAGTGTAGCGTAAAATATGATAGAGACAAATAAATAAATGCACAATTTCTTTGCATATTTTGAATTCACGGGCAAATATCCACCTAAGTTTAAGGACATCTTAGCAGAGCTAAAACTGAAATTCCCAGGACTGATATTTAATGTATTTTATCGTGGATGCCTCTTAGCTAAGTTGACGAGCTTAGAACGTCATTTGTTACGTAATCTTAAAGCCCGATTCGTTCTTGATTATTTTTTAATTTGTGTATGACATCTGTCTAAGATGTTTGCCGCTGTCTGACTTTTATGCGATAATTAAGTTTTCAATTACTGCAAATGTAGATAGAAGGTACAGATTGGGCACGATCATTATTTCAGGCTGTTGAATTTCGGCCTATTATCAATGACTTAAATGATTCCCTTACATGTCAAAGAGATGCGTCCAGCTTTTATGAAGAGGGGCTAATCGTGATAAATGGGCATATTGAGTGCACCCAGTCCGCACACCCTAAGGGGGCCTTCCTCGCCACCCACTTCAGGCATTCATTGAATGACAAAAACCCGGTGATTTTGTCGCATTTCGAGGCAGGCATTATAATAACCACTTCACGGTAGTCCACTGAAAGAAGACTTATAAAAACCTCCCGTTTGTTGTATTCAGAAATGTTAATGTCTCAGAGGTTGCTGAGTTACTCAGACAGCAGGGACTTTAATTGCCTCTCACGACAAGGAGAGCTCAATTCAGTCCGACAAATGAAATGCAAAGCTGATCTTCCGGATGATCTTGTCTCTTACCAAAGCCGGCATTATACAATAAAAGAAAAGTATCAATACTGCACGGCTGTTATATTAAAAATTGATCCCTGTCTCCGAGGTTGTGGAGATATTCAGATAACAAAAGGGACTTTAACTTCTCCTGAAGACAAAGAGTGCTTAACTCTTTAAAAAAGGTTTCCGCTAGCCATTATATCAATAACTCCATATCACTTATATCAATATATAAGTTTGGCTGGCAGACTTGTTAAATACATACTAAAGAAGTTTTTTCTTAAAAGCTTTATGAAAATTGAAAAAAATCAAAAACGGACTTAGTACTAAAGTATTTATTTTCATAAAATATGGCTAGGCCGACATGAAACACATAATGTCTACCCTTCAGTGTAGGGAAGTGATACTAATTGTTTCTTGTGTCCATAAAACAAAAACAAATAATGAGCGTTCAATTTACAATTTTTGTTTCTTCTTTTTAAATTTGCAAAAATAAAAATTAAAAATTGGATCTTCTTTTTCTTTATTTAATTGCGTGCAGTGTCTTTTGATTCTGTGCTATGAAAGTAAAAAGATGAAAATTTAAAAATGAAAAATGAACGTCCGATTTTCAATTTTTGTTTCATGTAACAGCGAAAGAAAAATGAAAGACACGAATTGAGCGACCAATTTTCAATTTTTAAGTTTGCAAGTTGAATTAGGAGAAACAAAAATTGAAAATTGATAAACCTTAATCTCGGGTTGTGTAATGGGTTACCTATGGACATCTCGAGAGAAGGCAATGACCTATATATGTGTATAGAAAATGTGTCACTATAGTTTGTATCGCAAATCCACAGTAAACACAAATAAGCACTTGTATTCGACTAGCAAAACATAAGTGAAGTATGAAAAGAAATATCTTCGGACAGTAAGACAATAACTCAACCTATGTATTCGTTATACCTGGGACTGAGTATAGAGGGATATGCTACGTAGCGTTGATTGGAGTCAGCCGACCGTGAATGTGTTACTCGGCCAGC
>JAVFBX010252132.1:0-33079 GCA_034783855.1 Mopalia kennerleyi | reverse complement strand
GGATTGTTTGGACGGAAATTTCCCCTGCTTACGTCACAGCTTGAATAACTTGTTTGCAAAGTTGCAAGTTTGTAAGTCAATATAAAAAAATCTACGAATCGGAAAAATACGAAATATTTTTTTAAAATTAATTGACGATATTATCTTTGGAATTGGGTCACTTTAAATCTGATTTAAAACCCATTTGGGAAGACCTTTAACAGACATATTCATTGGTTAATCTCTATATCTCTGAAATAATAATATCATAGTAATATGTAAGCTGATTTATTCTTAACCCATGCCGAATATATGGTTGGCTACCTTTTCAACAATCCTTTGTACACCATATTCAGGGTTCGAATTTATGGGTGCTCTGGTGCTCTGGTGCACCCAGATTTTATCTAGTGCATCCAATATTTAAATATGAATGCACCCAGTGCACCCCCAAAATTTTACCAACAAAAATGTATTTGCTGGCGTTGTAGTTACAATTGAGTATTGATCCATAGTCTGACATTCTAATAAGAGTGAGTTTCTCATAAGGCATACATTTCTGTTTGATTGTGTTCATTTTGTTATGTGTACATGTAGTTAATCAATTACCTGAAGATTGGCTCATTTGCATATGTTTGCTTGATACTTAACTATTGTTGATAAAAATTGTGCACCCAACACATGTCGTATGCATCCAATTCAAAATTGTGGGTGCACAGTATGCACCCCATTTTTTGGTCAAATTCTACCCCTGATATTATTAGTCTTTACTTTCTCTTGAAATGTCTGTAGGCACCACTGGAAAAAATGTAAAATTTCTCGCGACCACTTATTAACAGGTTAAAAATTTCTCACTAGTTTCTACATATGACGATTATGGTTTGAAAAAAATCTGAAACATCATGTTCTATAGGATTAACTTTTATGCGATGAATTCAACCTTTTTTCAGTTTGACATCACTATTGAAGTGGGTTTTATAAAAAATTAGAATATAAACAAAATTTATTTATTTATTTTTAAAAAAATTTCTCACCAGACGTAGGATTTCACGCAACCCATGGTCGCATGATTTTCCAGGCGTGTCTGTAGATTAATACCCATAACATAACTTGAGATTACAGTTTATTAAGAAACTTGGCTCTGGGAGTTTATCTAGAACATACATCATAACATGTAAGATGTACATCCCTGTGCCATTGTGATTGCTTTTTAGAAAATATACTGTAAGTTGAAACTGTTATTTTGGCTTCATATTCATTTATTTATGGCTGTAGAATTAATCTGATGAAAAGCTGATCCGATTACATACCTTTTAATGTATTGTTGCATTCACAAGTATATATAGATCTGAGATTCTCTGACAAAAGGCTAAACCAAACAGCATTGGATTGGTTGACCTAGAACTACCAATCACTTAGCTACTGCCTATACTGCTGGAGGTCATGGGCCATTTTTGGTAGGCTTATACATGTACATGTACCAGCACTCAATGTGACAACAAATACGGGGGCTAATTTTGATCTGGTTTTATTCCTAGTGATCAGGGATAGATCAAAATCATACAATAACCAATCACAATTTGAGAGACTTCCCTATATGTTAAATAACAATTATAAACTTTCATCTAATTAACAGGTGATTTTGGGGGGGTTATTCATTGTACACGGCTTTTGGGGGGGTTATTCATTGTACACGGCAGGGGTGGAAATGTTTAAAATACTTTGTCAGACATTTTTCCAATTTTGTCCTGCAGGCCATTTAACACTTTGTTAAATTCTGGGGAACTTTACAAGACAATCTCAATTTTTACCGGCCATGCCCTGCAAATGTATATAAATTTCCACTCTTGCACGGTTAACTTAATACAGTGTATTTTCAGTGCATGTCGTGTAACTGTAAGTCTAGCCCAGTAACATTGTCATTGAGAACCTGATGATGAGATTGACAGAATGCAACGACAACCAGACCAGTTATAAAAATTGCTTTTGTGGCAGTATGCGTCATAGTGAATATACCTTTGTATTAATGTATAGAAATTTGTTCACAATGTATTGCTTTATGGGTCCCGCAGCTAGATTATGGGACTACTGGTTCATTCTCCTTTGATGTACTGTGCCCATGGTTCAGTGTGTCGGCTGACTGATCCTACTCCCCTGTACTGCTCACACGTTCAAATGTGTTTGGCGACCTCAGACTTGTAGGAGTGTATGCAAACTATTTATGTCATAATTTATGATTGTACTACTTTTTATGCAATAAATTCCATAATAACAGCAGCTGTGTAAATTTTGCTTCATGTTTTTATTTGTACAAATTAATCACACTGCCTTGCACAAGGATGTCAATTAATTAACTGATGAAAGAGCTCATGTTCTAGACAAATATGTTTATTGAATATTTTGTAGAAATATTTAGGTTATGATTCATTGGTAAGAGTGTTGGCTTTGGATGTACAGGGCTACAGGTTCCAGTTCCCCAGTGGATCCAGTAAACTGCATAAGCATACATGTACATCATCATGTCCGAGTGACAGATCATCACAGATGGCAAGTTGTAGAAAAAGCGCAATACCACGTTTATAGGAGTGAAGTCACAATGGTTTTTAATTACAAAATTATGTATCAAACAAACCAGATTTCGTCTGTTATACTGTAAGTCCATGATCAAGTATTAGCTAGTGAGCATTGTCTTGACAATATCGACACATACAATTACACATGCCTACCCGCTGTGTTGAATTTATTACATAAAGTAACACAAATGTAGTGTATTGGCAGAGGAATTGATTTGAGCTTGAACCAATCTTGTTTGACTGGATAGTAAGGCTGGAAGCGGAATTGTCATTGACGTCGGCTCTGTGACCAGAATCGCCCGAGTGCCATCCTGGTTGGCTGCCTGTTAGTGTCTATTGGCCAAGGGTATGAGACAACGGAAAGGGTTTAAGCAAGCCAGCTAAGCTAACCAAACAGCCATAGATGTAGACATCAGAAACTATTATTAGAAATCCTTCACTTTATAGAATATAATACTTGTACCTAGGATTTAGGTTCTGTGTTAAGACAGAAGATTTGGTTGACATGGTCCGAAATTGGATTTTAATTTTTAGAACTATCTTTGTTTTACATGTTATAGTTTAAAATGCTTCATCAGCAGATAGAATTGACAGTTTGTGTTACATAACAAAGACTTGCCAGCAATTCATCTCATATCTGAAACTTCAAAATCTGCCTTCATGAAGATCAGAGATAATAGAATTCTATCAAAAGCTCTGTAGCTCAGTCAAGTGATTCTTTTTAGCTCTGCAGCCAAAATAAAATAGGATTGATTCATGATGGTGCCAGGCATTAACATTTCTCTGGCTCTTAGTCTATAAATTTATTGTACATATTAGACACATGTATGTTTTAAGTTTTTAAAAGTTTACATGTATATTAAATTCCAGTTCATTGCGTAACTGTCTGCTTGCATGTAGAAAAATTGCAGTTGTATAGTGAAGATATGGAGAAACATTGATAAATCATTCAATCTGCCAGCAATCCATCAGTCGCAGATCGCCTTAACCATCTAGGTTAACTTAATGATACAGGCTTCATCTGATAACAAAAACTGACTATGGATTTACAATCACCCTCAGTGCTCAGCTGACTGGCTGTCTTTGATGTGCAGGCTTGTGGCGTGTTATAGGCCACAACCAACCGTCCTATAGCAGATCCATTGATTGATGACTGTGAAAACGAGAAAAGATATCCAAATGTCTTCCAAATGGTATTGATTTTCTGTGTTTAGAGGTATTCCTGGGCAACCCAGATTCTCCAAACGTATGATCGATCACTGGTACTGTCGCTCAATGAAAACATTAGCCCTGAGTCTACTGTGTTACGTAAATAACGGATCCATACCACTAATGACTGGGAAAGCCTGAGCCAGATTAGAAAAAAACATTATTGTCAGCAAAGGTTTATTGTCCTAGACTGAGCCCAATAATTATAGGGTAACAATGAGCCGTCAAAATCAGTCTAGGTCATAGATCTTAGCTATATTGTAGAACCCTCTTAATCCAGTCCGAATAAATCATAATTTTGTGTAAGGGAAAAAAAAAAAAAAAAAATAGGGTCAACTTATTGATGGCTGCAGGGCATTGTTCCAAACTGGAATAGAACGATTAAGTATAGCATGATAACAAGCACAGCTAATGATTCTTACACTTTGCCACCTCCTTGAGAACTACCTCTGCCACTGTAATCCATACACGTTTACTGTAGATCTGCATGCTACTATATACTTGTATATATGAATTTGTCACTTATAATCAGTTTTCATGTTTATAATATTGAAATCGTCAATGGCATTTTTGCAACAAAGAAATTGTTTTCAAAGGGAGACTCATTTTGATTTTGTGAACCGTAACAGAATTTGAGAAATGCAGACAAAACCCCTTTCATCCAAAGCTGCCAATATCTGTATAATCGGGGTCCTTACTCTCTACATGTGTTAAGAAGATGAGTGGAAGACCATCTTGCTGGCCAACCATGCATAAACTATATCAATTGTTTTGCAATGGTTCCTTGTTGTGGTCTTTAGGTCTGTTCATTTTCAAACCTTGCTTTCTTTAATACCCAATTAAATATGCCCTTTGCTTGTGTTATAATATTATTTGCTAGTGGAATGAAGCCAGAAGGCTATATGAGTGATCAGTCAAACACATACAGTTCAAAATGAAGGTGCTTCTTGGTGCTTTGGATATCTCAGAGCTTCTTATAGGCAACATTGGGCTGTCAGGCCGCTATCATATCAGTGAAATGACCTCAAGTATGGTGTTAAACCCTAATCAGAGGAGCAAACACTGTACACATATACATTGCATATCCTGTCAGCTGACATGTGTTGAAAACCGCACTTATTTGAATCTTAAGAAAATGTAAATGATGAGTGATCAATGAATGGTAAGCTTATAGCTCCTGATCATGTGATGTAGTGAACCTGTACTCACAGGCTTGGCCAGAAATCAAAAATATTGTGTCCAAAAGTGTATTTTTTCAGATATACAAAATTTAACATTGTGGTGGTGTTGAGTTGTTCTGCTGTCTACTCAGTAGTAATCACACACTGTCAATACCAATCAATGAATACATTTTCTTACATGTTTGCTCCCGAGTGTTGGTTAATTGATGTTTTTTGAGTCTTTAATTATGGAATTGAGTCCTTGGTAATTAAATTGTATGTGCGCCATACATTTTTTAAAATTCCATCCAGCTTTTTTGTGGGTTTGTTATGTTGTCTAACATCACTAACACTGTCTCTGGTAGTGCAGGGGTCGAATCAAAACAAAAAAGTTTGGTGCACCTAGAACACAACTTAATACATTATTATCAGTCTTGACAAAATATTCTGGGTGCACATAGATCAATCTGGGTGCACTGGTGCACCTATTCACCCACTATTTCTAACCTTATTTCTAACCCTCTAGCCCTCTGGGCTGCATGTACATGTATGGCACAATGGTAACTACACATGGTCAACTATCGTGGGGAATCATCATACATGTATGTACTTAAAGAAAAAAAATGGTTATTATAACTTAATGTTAATATGAAAGTAAAGTACAAGTATTGCTTTTAATTCATCAGGATATAAAGGCTTAGATTAAAAGCAAAATTCACATATTAACAGAATTGTGAAATTAAAATCATAATGAAATATTGACTGCACCTCACCGCACCTGTACCTCTATGTCTTTACACAGAAAGACTGAGGTGTATATATATATACATACACTGCATAGTGGACTGGTTTTTACACAGAAAGACTGAGGTGTATATACATACACTGTATAGTGGGCTGGTTTTTACACAGAAAGACTGAGGTGTATATATATATACATACACTGTATAGTGGACTGGTTTTTACACAGAAAGACGGAGGTGTATACATACACTGTATAGTGGACTGGTTTTTGAGCACCTTGGATTGGATCTTACATCTAAAATACTCTGCCAAAGTCTCATGTTCCTGTAGAAAGCTATATAGCTTGTCATATCTGGAGAAGTCATTGGTTGAGAATTATCAGCCTGCTACTCTCTCTCTACTCATTGATAAGTTTTTGTGCAGACTCTCTTACGTTCTGTTTTCTCCCTCAACACAGCTCACACCATAGGAACACGCCCAGTGCCTCGCACAGTGTTTGACATACACTGGATAAATATATATGTGTAAATTTACTGCCTTGAAGTTGGTACTTGTACATGTACATAAACTCAGTTTCCCTCTGTAGCCACACAAGTGTTTATCGTCTACAACATTTTCCTTTTTAGTTCCAGCAAATATGAAAACAGTTGTTTATTTTAATAGCAAATATTCTACAATCTGGGTGCATTTATGATCGTTATAAATTACATGTTAAAGCACAACATTTAATCACATTCACAAATTAAAATATTATGGCAAATGTCATTATTAATGTTAATAGCATTACAAGTGCACACAAATTGTGTTTATTGAGATATATACATTTATCTACAATGTGTGTAAATATTTTTGTCGTTCCTTTTTATTACCTGTAGGCATGAAACTAAACTAAATTTGCAATGCATGTATTGCGTCAACCCCTCATACTTGTATTTTACTGGGTACATGTTACTCTATATGCACCACAACCACATATCATAAGTGTAAATGACTGGTGTATAAACATATTTTATTGGGTCTAGTCGCTGAAAACTAGGATTATTTTTTAAATAGAGGTTAAATATATAACCAGAGGATTCAAGAATGATTTACAATGTTTTGTGTTGTTAATTAACTATTTATATAAATAGAGTGATATTAGTTGTAATACACGGGCTTGAAAAGGGTATGTTTATTTACACAAACTGAGGCTCTGTTTGTTTGCTTTGTTTTGATTTCCGGGTAATAATATTTAAAGAGAAAAAAGCAAGGCCTATAAGGATAACATAATTGTGCATTGTTACGCCCAAGCGCCAGAGAATGCCACAGAATAACAGTGACTGTACTGGACCCTTATCCTGCAAGTCAGTAAGCTTGCATAACCTGAGTACATTTGCATTACCTCAGTGTACAATTATACATTTGCTCTATACTAGTATACATGTCATTTATTCAATATAGAGAAAACCATAATCAAACAATTAAAACTTTTTTTTTCTTTTGATGGTATGAGGGTTTGAAAGTTGTTCAATAGAAACCTCCATTTAGTGTAAATGAGAGATGCACAAATTCTGGATTAAATTCCATTATAAATATATACACTTGACTACCGGTACCTGTGTTTTTTAAGCTCCATAAATATACCATGTGTCCAGTCCAACCCCTAGAGTCGGATATAGCTAAGAACAAGGAAATACTTTCAGATGCTACACTGTACTGCTGTTATGAGACTGTTCATGTTGCCTCCGACCCAACGGTCAGCAAGACCTCAATCTGTTGGGATGTCTTTGTTTTGTATCTGGTGATTGTTTGCTGTCAGTGATATTGAGTTCGCTACCTGTATTCATACATTTACTTCTGGCATGCCATCATTTGGAATAACCTTCAGTATGGCGCAAAACTCTGTGTAAAGTGTTACATTACATGTATTTCTCAGGCTGGCTGAAAACATTTCTACAAACTGATTTGGAGATTTTGGGTGCTGGCACAACAGCAAACGTTTTGGAATATTTTATGATCAAAAATAATTGTGAATCTTGTACGCATAGCAGCATTAGTTTTCTCAAAATTGCCTGTGGAATACTTTAATGATGTTTCAAATTACATGTCAATAAACAGTGTGATAGATCTGAAAATCAGATGAACAAAAAGTTGATGTACTATTAGTAACTAATATCTAGTACTTAAACTCTGCAATGCTCTAACCCTGCTCTATGACATAAACCAACACTAATTTGCAATCCCATTACCCCTTTGTTAAGCATTCCATGTACATGTACTACGAAAAAACAATACGAATTCTTGTCAAAAAATTATTTCTCATCTTTGTTTCTATTTGCAGACACACCTAACTCGGAGCAACAGGATTTATTCATCAAAAAGCTCCAACAATGTTGTGTAGTGTTCGATTTTATGGACCCCGTGTCAGATCTCAAAAGTAAAGAAATCAAGAGAGCATGTCTGAACGAATTGGTAGATTACATAACAGCTACGCGGGGAGTTTTAACGGAACCTACATATCCAGAGGTAGTGCGTATGGTAAGTACATCATCAATACAATTAATGACCTTATTAAGGCTTAAGTATGAAGGGCCTGCGATCGTGGCTTAGTGGTTAAGATGTCTACCAATCCTACTTCGATGTATTGTGTGGGTGGTTGGAGGGAGATTCATGTTGCCCTGGTGCTCTCAGCGCTAGCTTAGGGGAACAGGAAGCTGATCTGTTTTTTGTCAGGTCTTGTCTTTGTTGCCAGTGGTGTCGAGAGAGATTTCCTTCACCCATTGGGCTGGCACGTCGTCATATAAGTGAACTACCCTTGAGTACGATGTTAAACCCCAATCAAACAAACAAACATTGATGTTGTATTGCTGACAGGTTTGAGTCTGCTGTCAATGGCGTACAATCAGGTATTTGAGAGACTCGCACAATGTGGCTTCAGTAATTTCAGGGGTTGTTCATACGAAGTTTTGTTATACATGTAGTTATCCACCGTATTTAATAGGTAGGAACAGTGTGAAATGGACAACGTGTTATCATATAAGTGACGTTAAACCACTATCAATCAATCAAACAAACAAACAAACAAACTGTAATACAAATTTTGTCTGAGTAACATCACAACATCAATAAATGATACCCATGACACTGCCAGTCCTCGTAACATACATGATGTATGTTACGAGGACTGGCAGTTTTATCACAAAGTCATTCATTATTCAAAGGGATATTGACATCAACCTGCGTGGACAGTAACCTGTAGTGGCTAGTATTATTGTTTGTGAACTCTCTATTATTATTATTATGTGACTTAAATAACCTTAGTACATAAAACTCCAAGCAAACAAACACATTCACCTTTAAATATACTTCTTCAAACAATAATTTTGATTTGTTTATAAAATTTCCTAACAACGGTGTATTCAAGAGAAAGTTAAACCCAATATAGATACAATGTAGTGATACAAAACTCAAAATGAAATTGGCTGATATGACTACACCTGACTACTGAAAGTTTATGACCAACTTTCGTTTTTAATTTGTAAAAGCTACAAGTATAAGGAGAATCAATGCTAGGTCATAAGCCATCTGAAAACAAATACTAACAGCACACAATCATTTATTTGTATGTCAAGTGAAAGCCCTTCAAAATTGAATTGAATCAGGTCATTGACTTATAAATCATTATTCCTAGTAGTGAGATCTACACAAAACATAAACACCTTTGTTCGACTATAAACCCATTGAAAAATTTCTTTGTGATGAGAAACACAGGTGCTAAAATTGTCAGTTAAATAATGCCACTCATGATCTACTTGTTGGGCTGCCTGTTTTGTTTTATTTGTTTTGATTGACTTAAAAATGGTGCTGAAAATAGATTCCAAATACTAATCTTCAAACTTTCACTTTAATTGAATTGTGGGTGATCAAATTGCTCAAGATCATTGTGTGTTGCTTGGACTAGTTACTCATTTTATTTGTAACTTTACATTGCATGTGCATTCCGAGCATCTTTAACACATTGTTTATAGCCAAACAACATCCAATCTGCAAAATTAGCTCTTGCTCGTACTTGAAAACTTTTTACAGCAAATAATATACATGTATATATGTAAGTAAGCTGTCAGAAGACTTCCTCATTAAGCTGGAACATGTAGGTATCGAAAATCCACCACTGTCACTTGTTCAAAAATGTCATCTCAATTCTCACTGCTAACAATGGTTTACAATTAATCAATTGACACATTAAACATTTGTATTCGGAGCAGCAGATCTGGCATTTCTTCAATTCTGCCATTTGTCTTAGACTCATGGTTGATGTAGTCAGATGACAAAAACTTACTCACATTTAATGTTTATAAATAATCTCTCCATGTCTATACAGACTGAAGGTCAAATAACCTCCATGTATCTTGTTTTAGTGGCATTTAGAAGCAGTAGCAGTAACATAACACGATTCTATGGATTTCAACTTTTATATGTATTAACGGGAAACACTTCAGTGCAAATACTAGCACCTTTCTCAAAGTAGGCACAAGTATCTGCACTGAAACGTTGCCTGATAATAAATATAGAAGTTGAAATCCATAGAATCGTGTTATGTTTACCTCCATGTAGACTACACGATCTTGTGTTCTAGTCTAGTGAGAAGCCTACCATGTAAACCCTGTTCAGGTACCTATTTTTAGAAGAGTGGTCTTCAGGATAGCTCCATTATTGATGTAAAACGCTGACCAGTTGTGGAAAACTAGACCGTGGTAACGACAAAGCTGGACACCCAATCAGGAAAATCAATGAAGACAACTAATCTAGCCACCTTCATGTAGGAACAGTCTATAATTATATCCAGGGTCACCATACTTCTCTCCATGTGTCCAATCTCACACAGGTCTATTAAAATGGAGTCCCTAGTTTCTTCTGAGCATTTACTTCACAGCTTATTAAACTCTGTTAACCATTGACCTGAAGCTGTTTGTGCTATCCACACTCTTTACTGCTTTAACAGTGGACTTTATTATGTTCTTGGCACATAGATCGATGTTGTTGATGCGACCTGACACATTTAGATTCTGAAGCAGCAAACCAGCTATCAATTTAAATTCTGCCAATCGCTTCACCCCATGGTTGATATTTTTATTACACTGGTAATAATGATAATACATTTGTGATTTTAACGACTTTTCAAACCTGCATTTGACCGAAGACTGAAGTTCAAATTGGGCTGTGTGTCTGCCTAATGCATGTATTAAAGGTAGTTAAGAAGCAGGAACATTATAAGTACCTTTTCTTACAAACCACAACCAAGTGCCATTGGGTATTATATATTCTAGAATTTTTTTTCTGCTTGCTCGCCCAATTCTTGAGGGGGTGTGTTTCCCCTTTTGCCTTGATTTTGACACCGATATCATCATTTATTGATATGACATGGGCATATAAAATTTTGGGAGCCCTTTTGGCATTTTATATGTTATGCAATCAAATTGGCTCTAGAAACTTCCCTGCTGTTTAAATCAAGGTTGTTAACATGTAACATAATTGGTTGAGAATTAAAGTGTGGTAACGACAAAGCTAGACACTTAATCAAGAAAAATCAATGAAGACAATGATCTACCAACCTACCTGCAGGAAGTCTATAATTATCTCCATGGTCAACTTGCATGTATTTCTCTCCAGGTGTCCAATCTGACACAAGTCTATTAAAAAGGAGTCCTGGTTTCTTCAGTCTGTCTGTCGACCATCAGATATATGCGGGGAGTCAGTCACACAATGTCGCTCCGGCAATTGTGGGGCTGGTTTTTAGTACGATACTTGTCAGTTTTTCACTGTAAGTAGGCTGGGAGCAGTGTGATGTGGACAATCAGTCGTCATATAAGTGAAATACCCATGAGTATGTTAAACCCCAATTAAACAAACAAACAATCCGGTTTCTTCAGACATTGAGGGCCCGCAGCCATGGCTTAGCGAGTGCGCTTTCTAACGCCTACTTCGATTTACCATTCACAGGATCGAGTTCGTGAGTCACAAGATGTGGCTCCGGCAATCGAAGGGGTGGTTTTTCTTCCCGGTTTTCCACCATACTAGGGCAATCAAGCAATCAGACATTGAGCATTTACATGTACTTCTTTACATATTTAATTCTAGTCACAAATGACATGAGGTGTTTGTGTCATTCTCACTTGTTGCTGTTACAGCAGATTTTATTCGGGATTTAAGATGTTGTTGAATAAACTTGACCTGTTCTACATTTCAAAACAAGGAAACAAAACTTACTGTTTTGTCTGGATAATAATCTCATTTTAAAGATATCTCAACTCTGGATTCGCTACAGGCTTTGAATATCTGCAGGCTATTTTTCTGCTGTGTGGATATGACATAGCAAAATTAGAAAGTAAAATAATTTAAACGGTCGTACACTAGTATACAAACCATGTACATGTATCTGGGATGCCTGTGTAGCAAAGGTACATACATGTACTAGGTTAACTGTTATGCTGACCAGTTGTTGAATACTAGAGGTGGCGATGACAAAGCTAGACACCCAATCAAGAAAACCAATGAAGACAATTTAATTACATGTAATGTAGCCACCTACACAAGGAACAGTCAATAATCATTTCCAGGGTCTGCATACTTCTCTCCATCTGTCCAATCTCAATCAAAATATAGTTCCTAATTTCTTCAGAGCATTTAATTAATCAGATGACATTATACTTGTATGGCTTGAAAGCTATTGTTGAAATACAGGCCTCTTCATGATAGAAGTGATCCCTAGTACACACCCTGTGCTCACTTTATATTACAATATGGAAATTCGTAGATAGTTTGTTTTATATTACAATATGGAAATTCGTAGATAGTTTGTTTTATATTACAATATGGAAATTCGTAGATAGTTTGTTTGTATTTTACTTCTTATAAATCAATGAATTTAACAACAACAACATAAACTAACCATAACTTACCTAAATCCAATCACAGCATGACTTGTATTTGACTTTTCAAGATATTATTTACACATATAACTTAACATGTGATTAGAGTTGTTGATTATCAATTGATACTGTATAGGTTTGTTACATCCTGCGAAGATACATGTAAACTGTTAAATGCTGAAAATGTGCATATTTTTTATTTTGAATTCATATTTTTAAATTTTTATCACACAGACCGGACATATCTATTGATAATGATGATAAACTCTTTAACTTTTAGTTTAGTGATAACATTTGACTAAATCAGATTTCACACAGTTCTAGAGTATTTCATTTAACATTTCAAATATTTTTAATACTCAGTGAAAGGAATAGCTGAACAGTAGTCACAAGATTACAAATACAGTTTCAGTTTTATAAAAATCTATGTAACAAACTATATTTTAGACATTGTATTGCTGGCATCTTGGATTTAATTTTCTTTCTCTCCTACTTACATGTACATAATGATGATTACATGTATATACCGGTAACTTTTTAAAAAACTAATTTTTATCCAGTTATTTGAAGCAAACTGATTAGAATCCATCTTGAAATATAGCATTAAACTTTTGCTTTGGACTGTCAACTTTATCAGAGATAGAGTAAGTTTGTTGAACTTTATTATTGATACGTTCTCATGGCTTTCATTATGTTATGGTGAATGGTTGATTGAGGACAGATTTCTCTTAGATTCTAGGTTTCCTTATAAGCTAATTGTAAATATCTCCATGGTAATTAATAAATAACATATATGGACTAATTAATATATAAGAACTAGCGTTTCCGATTGAAAGTCTAAGATTGAGGTGCTGAGGAAGAGGCCTCGAGAGACTTGTCTCTATTCCACAAACTCTGAATTAGATGTACTTGAGTGCATCCAGGGTGCCAATCAATCCCAATCATGTCAAACGATTGTCCCTGATAACAAGTTACTCAAATCCTTAGTGAGGACTCTTGAAACTCTACTAATGTCAAGTTGGTCACTGCACTGGTTTGGCCAATAATGGGGGTTTCCTGGCTTTGGACATGTAAATGTAGCAGCCTACATGTAGCAGCCTACGTGTACGTACATATAATTCATATGAACAACAAGTTCAACAACAAATAGTGGATTCCCTTGAAAAACATATAGTTGTACAATGATTGTAATTGGAAGTTTGGAATATGTTTCATTTTACTTTGTTGTGAAGAAAATTGTACTCGGAGGTGCCTACATGTAGGAACTGGATCTGTTAATAGAGACTTAGACTTTGTCCTCGCACAATTTGTATCTTTAACAATATGGGGATATAGAGCACTGACTTTCTCACTAACTTTTTTCTAATTGGAAATTTGGATACATTTGAGCTAAAACTAAAACATGTTGCTATGTACTGTCGTGTTTCATATTGAAATCTTATGCGGCTGCTTATCATATACATGGACAGTATCTTGCTGAACTTAACTTCCCAAAGCATGGCTGAACTCCAGATCGCCCTATCAAGCTTTTTGTCATTCCTACCTTGCACTTACAGATGACAAAACCTGAATTAACTGCAGTCTAGAATAACTACATTGAAATGACGTCTATTTACATCATCCAATCAAATTGGAGCTTTCATCAGTTAACATTGGATGGCAAGTAGTCTACCTGTAGATATACTTCTAGTTCTCCTGGGACCGCGGCCATGGCTTAGTGGTTAGCGAGCGTGCTTACAGAAGCCAACTTCGATGTACCGTTCACAGGATCAAGTCCATCTGTCAACCCTCAGGTATATGAGTGAGTCACACGATGTGGCTCCAGCAATCGCGGGGCTTGTTTTTACGAGGTTTCTTCTCGGTTTTCCACTGTAATTATTTAGGCCAGGAACATTGTTCAATGGACAATCCGTCGTCATATAAAAGTGAAATACCCTTGAGTACGACGTTAAACCCCAATCAAACAATCTAGTTCTCCTGACATTCTTGCAGACATGCCATGATTGTTTGTTCAAAGGGACATGATTTATAATGTCTTTTGATTGGCTGTCGCTGTCTCAGCCTATCTGTCTCTGTAATAGTGTTTGCCATGTTTGTGATGCCAATCATGGCAAGGGTAAAAAGGTGTAAGCTTGGTGTTAAGCATTTACGTGACGAACTTTACAGGACAATCTCAATTTTCAGTGGAAATATTCTGCAATTTTATATTTATTTTCAACCCTGCGTCCGGCTATCAATGTCATTAGATTGAAGCAACATTTAGTACAGTGTTAAAACCCAATGACAGAAAGGATAAAGAGGTCACATAGCAGTCGAACAAGTACAGTACAGATAAATGGACACCCACTCTTATTGGGTGTTTTTTCACAGTAGATGCATTACGGTAATGTTCATGTTGATTGTGGTCATTTTCACCTGGCACAGATGTGCTCTTTGGTTATATAAATACCTAGTACTGCCAAGTGGAAATCTTCTACAATAAAAAAACCCCAACATAAAGACGTTACAATTTATATGCTTCACACACAATACCCCAAAACAACATTCTATGTTTCATTTATTTGTCAATTGTACGATGTGTAAGTAATTTATTGAAAGTAAAAAGACAGTCATCATGAACCCTTTGTGAAGGTAAGGAATTTGAAAAGTAGTACAACTACAAAGTATTAGCAGACTTACGATACATTCTGTCCCAGATACAATACAGCACAGAAACACTGGCGCTTGACAGTTATGATATTAGACACATACATGAAGAGGTAGTGAAGGCTTTTGAAACAAGATGGGAACATCAAGTCCTGTGACCTCACTGCAGATCCAACTGTTTTCTTGTTCAGAATGTTCCTTTAAACATTTTCTTACTATACCGGATCGTGTCAGGATTTCTCCCAATGTTAGTACTTCAAGATTTATTTGTTATATACATGTACATGTATTGGAGTTATCTAGAATATAAGATGATTTATCGATTTTAATTGATCTACATCCCTGTGCCAGTGTGGTTGCTTTTAGAAATACATGTATGATCTCTGTTAAGCTTATGCGGTTTTAGCGAGGTTTCCTCACAGTTTTCCAACGTAATTATGCAAGGAGCAGTGTGAAGTGGACAGTCCGTTGTCATATCAGTGAAATACATGTACCCTTGAGTAAGGCGTTAAACCCCAAACAAATAAATTGCAGTACTTGTGATTAAGTCTGGCCTCTTTGTTGTACATTATTTCTAATACACATTGGTTTGTTTTCTTTGTTTTCAGATTGCTTGTAATATATTTCGGTCTCTTCCTCCCAATGATAATCCTGATTTTGACCCTGAAGAAGATGACCCCACGCTGGAAGCTTCATGGCCACATTTACAGGTGAGTTTATCTTATACTCAGAGTTACAGTTTCATGAACGTGTGTATTTTACTACATGGTAACAGACAGGTGTTTGGAGATAAACCACGTCAAAGACTCTTTGATGCATTAATACCAAACTTTGAATCGTTCAACTGTACAATACAAGTCTGGAGCCACTTTCACAAAACGTCGTACGACAAATAAATATCGTACAATATTTTTACGCTATGGTTTAACATGACGTAATTTTATTGTATGATATTTATTTGTCATACGACATTTTGTGAAAGTGGCCCCTGATCTGTCCATAATGTTTGGCAGATTTTAAGGTACTTTGCAGGGTCAGAACTAAGATGCAACATGAAGCAGATCTATTTGTATTACTTCCTGTGAATGTTGTATCTTGTCTCTGTTTGTTTCCAGTGGTGTCTCCTGCAAGCATTCGACTGACATGTTGTCATATGAGTGAAATAACCTTAAATAAGGTGTTAAACAACAATTAAATGGAAACTAAATTGTTGTATATTGTTATTTAATTGTAAAATACCCTTAAGTATAACGTTAAACACGACTCAAACAAATAACTCTAATAATATATGTTGTCTTTATTTTTTCCAGCTTGTGTATGAATTTTTTCTGAGGTTTTTAGAATCACCAGATTTTCAACCGAGTTTGTCAAAAAAATACATAGACCAGAAGTTTGTACTTCAGGTAAGTCTGACTAAATGGTTATTTCAGTTTTCTATGCATATATACACTGGATACATTTTGCCTGTTTACCTGTGTAAGGTTCAAAGGTACAGTACGTAAAACAGGTGCATGTGTACATGTAATTTGTTTTGGATGTAGTGGCATCTAGAAATTTAGAATTGTCTTTGTTAACTTTTATGCAAGGCCTTAGGCATTGCCGCAGAGGCCGCTCTGGCTAAGGGCAGTTTGATTGAATGCTGTTTTCAATTAGCACTGGAAGAAAATTAACTTCCACATTATTGAAATGCTTCAAATCTTGGTTGTGCTAGTGTTGATTATTGTTGGAATACACCGCCTTCATATAAGCGAAATACCCTTAGGCACGGCATAAAACACCAATCAATCAACTGCACTTAGGCAGAGAGGTGTCCACCTGTCCAAGTGGACATCCTGAATTGAACTATTGCTTCATTTGGACACCCTGTTTTATGAAACTTTAACACTCAGGAGATTGGACACCCAGTAACTTAAAAGCTGAAGCAAAGTGACAATTTTGGACACCATACTTTTGATTTCTGGCTAAGCCCCTGCTTGTATGTTTACAAGGTGATTTTTTCCCACATAAATGTTAAAAGACAAACAAAAAAATGGCTGAAGTAATGTTAGATTTAATACTCTGGTTAAGGTTGGAATGAAATTGGCCCTGAACCAATTATCTTTAGCGGAGCATAAAACACATTTATCTGTCGCCTAATAAATTTCACCTCAACGATTTCACGCCACCTTACATGAAGTAGGTATTCTGATTATGTCCAGTTGTCTGTGAGCCACCATCTTATCTATTGATTTCTTCAGGCAAGCTTGCTTCATTGGGTTTTATCAGATCTGTGTATTTTAGTATGATTCTGGGGAGTTCTTTTTTTTTCTCTCTCAGGCCTTTAGCTGGTGTTGAGTTAGGTATTTAATGAAATTTTGTCATTTTTTTCTTTCATGTTCGTAGACTAGGGACGCTTCAATGTGTCAGTATCAGACTCGAAGTATCGATTATAATTTCTCACCAACTAATTCTGTATTTGAAGCTACAGGAGTTATACTGTATGCTTAACAAAAGATTTGCTACTATTAACAGTGTGGTGGACTGTCACGATTCTATCCAATAAAACATCAAAGCTCTCCTGTATACACACCAACTGAAAAACACTGTTTGGTCAACAATTATAATTAACATCTACTTTAGACAATTTTTGATTATTCAGTTTCCAATGGATTAAATCTTATTAAGTTATACAATCAGTTCTACCCCAGCCACATGTATATATATACATGAATGACATTAAAACAGTCAGGAATGGGCTAAGTGGTTAGTTCGTTTGGTTGCTATTCCTACTTCTATGTACTGGCCACATGTTTGAGTCCGCCTGTCAACCATCAGGTATATGAGTGAGTCACATGATGTGGCTGGGGTGACTGTGGGGATGGTTTGTATAAGGTTTTTTCTGTTTTCCACCAAATTTGAGCCAAGAACAGTGTGAAGTAGACAATCTGTCGTCATATAAGTAAATTACTTTTGAGTAGGACATTAACACCCAATCAAACAAACCTGCAATAATAATAGCTTTGTCTTGACAATCAGTAGATACACTACACAAGATGCTTGATACCCCATGAAATAAAAGGCAAATATATTTAAATATAAGTTTCCCGAAGGTTAACAATGTAATCCATGTAATTCTGTAGGGCTTTGAACTAAGCTGATTTGTAATGATAATATGCATTATCAATTTGTGCACTGTCTTATTGCAGTGAATTGTCCCCTGTTTTTAGTACATTGTCCTGGCCTTGTACCCACTGCCATTCAGCGGGCAGATGTTAGGGCACTTCACGTTGCCCTGGTGATCGCTGAGTTAAGGGACATTTACAAACTTAGATGTTTAGTTATGTCTTTGTTTTATCGTCCTGTCTCACAAGCCATTAGATGTTGCCAGTGGCTGCCAAGGTTACCTCGTTCTCCTATTGGGCTGATACAATAGACTATTAGTGAAATAAATTAATAATCTTAAATATGGCATCAAACACCAATCCAATGAACAGGCAGTGACATTGAGTGTGTTGGCTTTATCTATTTGGCTGGCATGCCATCATACAAATTTAATACAGGTCACCTGCTGTGTTTAGACCCTACTCAAGTCAAGAATCAATCATGTGACGTGTACATTCCTACATTTCATATAGAAATTGTTTGGCATCCCTACAAACTGGCCGTCCTCTTTCTACATTTCCTCTAGTAGCTGTAGTCCCTGTTAAGCCTGGAACATTTCCTGTCTGGCACAGATAATTGATAGTAGTTTGATTCCATATAACATCCATCAGGGTTATCTAGAGCAGAATTAGGCTCTTTGTGTTCCAAAACATTTCCTACATGTATGTAAGAGAGTGGTTTGATGGAGGCAACATGAAGCCGATCGGTCCAGGGGGTTAATCTGTAATAGTGCACACTCTGTCTCTATACTGGGCCATGTTTTTAGCACTTTCTACTTGCCTTGTATCTTTAGATGATGTTATGGGGGTTTTCCTTTTGTATTGTAATAACATTCATACTACATAAAACATAATCAAACCTTTCAGTCGAGGCATTTTTGTTCCCAATTTATAAATGCAGAGTCCTGGTCCTTAATGGTCGTTTCATTTCAAAACCGGCTCTCTCAAAGGAGGTGAGATGCATTGCTAGCAAAAAACCTGTGATACTCTCTGTGTTTTAGAGTTGATCTTTGTGTGGTTTCGGTGAATATTGCTTTTTCAGCAATACGCCGACTCTATTTATAAAGTTAATGTAATGGAAACATTAAACATACATATATTTAATTAATTACACATTTTTAAGGCTAGATATATATTTTTGTTTGCAGTTATTGGATTTGTTTGACAGTGAGGATCCACGAGAAAGAGATTTTCTAAAGACTGTCCTCCATAGGATCTATGGCAAGTTTTTAGGACTCAGGGCTTTTATCAGAAAGCAAATAAACAATATTTTCCTTAGGTAAGTACTTCTTCCAATTAGCTGGTATTTTTCTATAAATCTGGTAATGAACTGAGGATGTTGTTGAATTTACCAAGACCTTAGCACAGCATTTGTCTTTTCCCCAATTTGAAGCCCATCGAGATTTCCTCTACATTTTCCACTGTATTTCAGCAAAGAGCATTGTGTAATGGACAATCCATCGTCATATTAGCGAAATACCATTGAGAATACATTAAACTCCAAATAAACAATCCTCATGTGAACATTTGACACTCACTGCCCTTTAATTCTTAAACCATTTAACCATTGAACATGTGTGTTACTGTTTTACAGAATGATATCCAACAAGTTTCACTTGAGTTTCTGCCTCTGTGGTACCGTTATTAAAACATGTATCAAGACTAGTTTTAATTATCACTTCTCCTACACATTACATGTAAACGTTTTGTAGAATTGTTGTTAAAATTAAGCAGATGTGTGGATGTGGTAAATAACTGTTAAGCTGCATGGATCATGTAGAGGGCAAACAACCTTACATTTACAGTGTAGTTGTTGTTGTAATTGAACAAGGTAATTGGATGTGTAAATGTTGATGCTTTCTATTTCAGGTTCATATATGAAACAGAACAGTTTAATGGGGTGGGGGAATTATTGGAGATATTAGGCAGGTGAGTGAATTTAGGTTGTAAGGAAATAGAAATTATTTTCCTCTATTGGACCGGGTTTGTCTGTCATTTGTTTCTGTCTGGGATTTTGGAATATCCATCCAGACTTTACACCTTTACTCTGAGAACACAAAACACATCAGCGTTTATTTTACCCTTACTTTTTTTTAATACATGGACTGGATATAAGAAATTTCGATGTAACAAAGTATAAAATTTCATGTGAAACTCGTATAAACTATTTTTTTTACAAAGATGTATCAATGAATTGTGATGTTGATAGACTATTTATGGCCAAGATTTATCAATGAATTGTTGTTGATGACATTTACTGCAATCAACATGTAGAACCCATAGTCTGACATGCAGCAAAGAGATTCCCAGTAGGCTGAACTCTTTAAAGCAAGCTTCCTTTTTCCTCTCTTTTAATAAGGGTTTTCATCAAGGGTTGATACTGGAGAGATGAGAAACATAATTTATGACCTAATTCATCTTAATGAAGCTGTCACTAGGGTTTTTATTGTCAATTTTATTGACCTTATATTGCTCAGATGACATTATGGAAACAAACTGATGTTACATGTACTTTATGAAACAACCTTATCTTATGGGAAGTTACGGCAAACTGCTTAAAAAAGATTTGCCGAATGTCAGATTACAGAAAAGTGGAGCTTTTAAATTTTTACTTTTGCAAAGTGTAATAATATCCAAAGCTACAGAAATGTTATTACCTCGATTATTGTTTCTATTGCTCGGTTCAACCACTGTAGATGACAAAGGGGCTTTATTATTAATGAAGGGAAGTCACTCTGATTTGTTATGACATCATTACTCTTCTGTTTTCTTGGGGTTAAGCATAAACTCTCATTAATTAATAAGTTTGTGAAATCTTGTAAAAAAAAGTTGTCTTCATTTTAAAGTTTCAATAATTTATTCTGGTTTGTACTAGCTGTGGACTCATTAAACTGTCTACAAGCCTGTGGATGAGAGCTTCCTGTTGCCTTGGTGCTCTCTGAGCTAAGGGGCAACAGAAGCCGTAGCTGTTTTATGATGACTTAGTATCGATCCTGTGTCCTGTCCTTGTTGCCAGTGGTGTTGATAGTAGTTTACATCATCAATCTGGCCCGACGTCTCTATGGGTCGGGCTAGTTCTGACGGTTTCTCTTTTGCCTCTACAACTGACACTAACATTGCTGTGCGATGGGAATATAACCAGATCTTTTTTACGTCCCTTCTTTTTTCGGGATCACTTATATATGCCATAACTCAGTCTCAGTCTCTATTGTGAATTTTGATTCGACGCGCCAGGTACTCTAAGATTTATAGAAAATTACAGTCTTGGTTATCAAAAAAAATTATATATGTATGTACAATATTATACAGCGAAAATGTTCAGCTTATCAAGATTTAGAGAGTTTGTTTATCATGTTTGTCTTTGGCCATTCTAGATGAACCAATTAACACTGTTTGTGATTGCATACAGCTGATAGCACAATGCTGAGGGAGCTACATGTATTTAGATCTATGTTGAATGAGTCAGTTTCTTTCATTACTATATCTCTTTCATTGTAGCATCATTAATGGGTTTGCTTTACCACTGAAGACCGAACACAAACAGTTTCTTATTAAAGTTCTAATCCCTCTTCACAAGGCTCGAAGTCTCAGCCTTTATCATGCACAGGTGAGTGTAACTCTTGATTGGCTGTCCATAGGCTCTTTCTTATTATTTTATGGGTTATGTTGAAATGTCCGAGTGTAGCCGACGTACCAGTGAATGGAGTGTAAAACATTAATATCTGATTGACTGGAGAAATATTTCAATAACCACAAATTATTTCTAATAACCGTATTTCAAGTTCTCTGTTATAAGGGAATGTGGTGTAAAACACCAATTGTGAGTACTATCTAGATAAAAAAAAATGCTAATTTAGCGTCCCTGTGTCTGTGCTTTATAAAGAAAGGAAATCGTTGTTACAGATTTTGCAAGCCGCTCTACATCACACAACTTGAGATTTTTTGGAAAGCTTTTTAATTACCTGGTTCATTTAATTCTTGAATTATTTTCCTTGGTCAAAATTTTATAAGAGAGCTGAAAAGAGTTAAAGTGAGCTACAGGTAAAGATTGATGATCAATTGTAACAACTTGGCCGATGGACCTATATATGATTGTTTGTTTTCTCTCAACAGTTGGCATATTGTGTGGTGCAGTTTCTTGAGAAAGATGCCACTCTAACAGAAGAGGTATGATAGCAATATTACTATATTTACACTAGAAGGACTACATACATAAACTGTTGATATAATATCCTTACATGAAAAAAAGAAATTGTTAACTTCTTATGTAAAACTTAAGACAAACAGCTAGCACACACATAATGAAAATGACATGTTTGATTTTAATATAACCTTTATTGTTCATAATTTTTTTTATATATAGATCTGTATAGAATTTTATTCACAAAAGTCATTGTTTGATTTCATTTATTGTTTTGGCATGTTAACAATGACTTTCAGCATGGCCTTATTGAAAGCAGCTGTTGACCTGGAGTGAATGATTTTATCTGAATAATGAAACAAATATCCATATGCACCAAGCTGAACATCAAGATAACGAACAAATCCTATTTATATTTCTGACATTCTTTTCTGACTTAATTCAATTCCTTATTTCAGGTTATAAAAGGCTTATTAAAGTTTTGGCCAAAGACATGTAGTCAGAAAGAAGTAAGTTTACACTTTTGTCAGTATGGAAGATTTTTAGGTTATTAGAACATGTCAGTGTCCCGTTTGCTGAATAACTACACCAAACTTGGGTACCTAGAAGTCTTAAACCCTAACCTGTAAAAGCCCTCTGGCTATAAAGGGTAGTTTGTTTGAAGAGAAGCAATGCTGTCTTTACTGAGCACTGTAGGAAATTAACTTTCCAACATTAATATGGAAACGCTTTATATCATGGTTGTTCTAGTGCCAATTATTGTTGGAATACACCTCTACATACATGTGAAATACTCTTAAGCATGGCATAAAACACCAATCAATCAATCAATCCAACCTGTAATGAAAATTTTCAGTATCTGTTTGGAGGGAGCTTTGGTTCTCCCGCTGCTCCAGGACTCTCTAAGGTGACTCAATACTGTGGCGTCTTTTTTTTTTTAGGTTTCTAGTTACCGGTTATTCTCCACATTTTAATAAGGTGGTGTAGAGATGGAAAATGAATTGTCATGAAAATAACAGCCTTGATTGAATTTAAAGACTAAAGCTTTCTGTATTTCTATTTTCTAGGTAATGTTTTTAGGAGAGATAGAAGAAATACTGGATGTTATAGAACCTCAACAGTTTCAGAAAATTATGGAAGCTCTCTTTCGTCAAATTTCACGCTGTGTCTCAAGTAATCATTTTCAAGTGAGTCTATTATTATTGGAAAACACTGCCGTCTTATAAGTGAAATACCCTTAAGCTTCGCTTAAAACGCCAATCTATCAATCAAGTGACTCAACTTTGTGTTTTGACAGTATCTGTGGTTACATTTGCTAAACATAACTCTCAGTAGTGAATTTCTCTTCATCAATTGTTTCATAAGTCTGTGTATATTCGTTAGCTCCTCATATGTACTGCTCATATGTTACCCAATAACATGCTGTGTAAAGCCTTCTTTAAGAGGTCTCTTCTCGGTTTCTCACCGTAATAAGGAAAGGTGCAATGTGAAGTGGACAATCCGTCGTCCTATAAGTGAAATACCCTTCAGTATGACATTAAACCCCAATCAAACAAACAAATTATAAATATATTAAAATACCTCGTAAAGAAGTTGTTTTCATGTGTATGACTATTTTGGTGCAGGTATCAGAACGAGCACTGTACTACTGGAACAATGAGTACATAATGAGCCTGGTGGAGGAGAACTCTAATGTGATACTACCCATCATGTTCCCAGCATTGTACAAAATCTCCAAGGAGCACTGGAACCAGACTATCGTGGCTCTGGTTTACAATGTGCTCAAAACCTTCATGGAGATGAACAGTAAACTCTTTGATGAACTGACGGCTAATTACAAGGCAGAGAGGCAAAAGTAAGTCCTTTTTCACATGAGCTTAAATCCACTGGTCAATTCACTAAGTGTACGCAGATCTTTTTTGATTAACTGGTTGAGTGATTTATTTGTTCATTACTTGTGAAAGCTAAGCACACACCTTGTCATATAAGTGAAATATCATTGAGCACTGCATTATAAACCATTCTGTCGAAAAAAACATTTATACAATGAGCACAAATGATTATCGAAGAAATTTCTCGAAAATTTGTTTAACGTTATCTGTAATGATTTTCAGTCAAATAATTTTGAAATTTTATATTTTCTTGAGTAAAGCTGATGGATACCAGAAGGGGAGTGAATTACGTGACCTATCACAGATCACATGTCTTAAGAAAGCAGATTGTTTAAGTGATTGTTTTATTTTGTAGAGAAAAGAAGAAAGAAAAAGACAGAGAAGAACTTTGGAAAAAGTTAGAAAAATTGGAAGTGAACAACAAGACGAAGATCAAGTCTTAACAATAATGCGTGTTGATATCGTCTGAGGAGAGTGCTGTCAAGGGAGTTAACCATGGCTGTAACTAGATTGTAGTTGTGCCAAACATGCTGTCTCTATACGGCATCGTATTCACTGTTTTGCTGAGTCCCTGTGGAGCAATCAGCTGACCATGTGGGTGTGGCCAGTTCCTCACTCTCCTCTCTTCATAATAAACAACTTGTGATCACTGTTGTACCAGGAGTAGAATACAACTTACCTTCATTGGGCAGTGAAAAAATGTGGCCCGGCCTTGTATGTCCAATGTTCGTGATATATGTAGTGAAGGCAGTTCTAGGTTGGGCTTGTCTTGTTGTGTGTCGGGAGTGCCCCCTCTCGAGTCTCTGTGTTATTAGTGATCAAGCTGGCTGCTATGGTAACTTTACCATTAAAGTATCCTCTCTTCACCCACTGTTTATTCTTTGTACAGGCTGAATGGCTGATAATGAGTTACTAAATAGAACTTTATTACAGCAGCGCGACTCTTGTTTTGTGGGAAAGTTAAACTGTGTTTATAGATTACATAATAATATAACACCTCTGAAACTAATATGGTCAGAGTCTATCCTCATTTGTCTTTGTACTGAAAAGTTACCTTTATCTCCATGTAGAGAGAGATCACAAGGGACCCTTAACTTGTATGGTTTACATGTGAAATACTTCATGATTAACAACCATACTACCGACAGTGCTGGAGGAACACTTAATGCTGATAGTAAGCCATTTAAAAAGGGAAGTGTGTCACAGAATGTAGAACAAAGGTCTTACAAAAATTGTCACTTTCAGTAGAATTGTGGTACTACAATGTAAGACAGAGCATCTGAAGGAGCACAACACCAGGCTATACTTGTATGCTGGGACAGACATATCACTAGCTTGGAGATCCCTGGACGAACAGTTTAAGTCCAGCGGATATGTTATGTTCACAGGTATACAGCTCCGGTGGAATTCATATTATACAAAGCCAAAAGTTCAATCGTAACGGCAAACTACAAATCTCTCTGAGAGCAGTAGCTTGTGCCCACAATGCTGTCTTTATCATAATGGCAAACTACAGGTCCAAGGGCCCTCTGTCTGAGAGCAGTAGTTTGTGCTCACAGTAATGCTGTCTTTATCATAATGACAAACTACAACTCTAAGGGCCCGCTGTGAGAGAAGCTGCTTGTGCTCACAGTAATGCTGTCTTTATACAGGAGGAATATTATTTTTCCATCTGACCAAAAAGTTATAGTTTAGTTTTTGTGTAGCCACCAACTATTAGGGAAACACCATTGAGCACAGCGTTAACATCAATCAATCAGTCAAGCTTAGCGATACATGTTTCCTCACCACACTTCAAAATTTGAAAATGTACACAGCTTTAAATGTGTTTCTCAATATTTCTTCCCAGAACGTTGAGTACTCCTGCTTTAACCACTAAACCCACGAACTCGGACGTGTCAATCATGGTTTTGTTTGTGCCCAGTTCCCTTTTGACTTCCACCTCTGTTTAAACAAGTGGCAAGTGTGCGTGGAGAATAACTGTCAAACTAATCAGTTATATTACAAATTATGTCACAACCTGATGACATTTAAATTACATTTGTACATGTACAGACTTTGTTGCAGAAATATTTTGTGATATTAGTGCATGTGGTTCTCTAAATGAACAAGTACAAATAATGCACTAGTTTCTCATTATGTCCTGGTGTGCTACATGTAAAGCCGAAAATTTCAAATAATAATCTAAAAACATTAAGTAAAGTATCGTTTATTAAATGAATGGTGTCAACCTTTTAAAAAAACTAGCCTGCTTGCACTGTTCCTGATATCCATGGCTGAGTTAAAACTCCTATGTCTGGCAAATATTAAGTGATATTTTTTTCAAGAACTACTGCCTGTAATGCTGTAATATTTCTCTGACGACATCAGGGTGTTTATACATGTACCAGAGCTATATTTATAATGTGTGCTTTATCTCTCTTACTAGCTATACTCGGGAAAGATGTATTATATGTGTATAATAATACGGCTACATGTGTGTTGATGTCTTTATAGACTTGTTTCTGTATAAAGTTCACACAACTGCTGTCAATGTCTCGAAAATTGGAGTTGCCGGCAAAATGTATGAAGTTGGTTAAAATAACTTAGTTGTATGAAGTATCAAATATTTGTGTAAATTGTTTGCTCTGGCTATTTTATTTTGTTTTATTTTTTCTCCATGCTATTTATTCAATGTCTTACTGATAAAAATGCATAATTTGTATTTTTCCTTTTTACATGTATGCATTTATTGTGTGCTGCATGACAGTCAGTTTTGGTAGTGAAGAGTTACACCCCTTTGTATAGCCATTGAAGTCACTGGACTTACTCCCTCTGCTAATGAACTCGAATAAACTCTTCCTAATCTCAACTTATAATCCAGTGGCCGTATACTAAACAAATAATTTTTAATTGATGTTACATCATCTGTACTTTTGTTTTAATTATAGAATTTCAACATAACATTACTCGTTATCCTGAATAAATAAACACAGTGCTTCAGAGTTTAAAATAAATTTTACAAAACCATTTTATGTTGTTTTTTGTTTTTTGCAACTATTAAAAAAAAACTTATAACAGCAAATATCAAAATGCACAATATAGACTAGATGATGAATCTGACACAGACTCAAAAATTGAAATTGAAACATTATTTCAGCAGCATAATAAATTTTAGCCCATAAATAGAATGAAACTTATAAAATTATTCTGCGACAAGCTGGAGTTGTTAAGATAAATGATTTGAAGTGTTATGTGGACCATTAATTTGCTGCAGCAGCTGAATCCTCGACATACAACTGAAGTTCCCTTGAGCACAGCCGGTATATAATAGAACTACGGTGAAATAAACATTTCAATATAGACAAATCCAAGCAAATTATAAGGCAGATACAAATCACCATTCTTAATCTTTCATCATCATTATTTAGGGACTTAATATTAATGTTTATGTAATAAAAGAGAATTTGTAAAATCAGAAAGGCAAATTAAATTGTAAAACGAGATGAAGATCAGATGTATATTCATGTTGATGTACTGAATGCACATTAGATGAATTTCATTCCTAGAACACCAAAGATGAAATCACTGCTGTCTTGTTCAAATCATATCATACCAGTTTTTAGTTGATTTTTTCTTGAGAGTTAGTAATTACATGTTAAAATTACATTCACAAATTTATACACAAAATTGTCCCATTCAGAAATGATTGCTGCACACAAAAACAGGCTTATGGTCTGTAATATTTACAGTGTGATGTAAATAGGCTCTGTTCATATGGCATTTAAGTAAACAATTAAACGTATAGTCTGTTTACAATCAAATTTCTCCTTAAATATCCTATGACCAGTTCAATATTTTGGCAACACCTGCGAAAAATAAGAAATTATCATGCTGGTAGGCTACGTGTACGTGGAATGAAGTATCTATGACTTAATTCTGTCACAATATTAAATCAAAATGCCCATAGAATATCAACAGTTGGTTTTAACTCCGATGAGTAGTTACAACCAGAGAGCATCTTTATTAACAGAGGCTCTTGCTAATATCAAACAATCCGTTTAATATCGTATAGCTTAATTATTTACTATGGAAGGATGCGTTCACCATCAGATAATTGTGATATTGGACAGGCCCTTTAACAGTGAGACAATATTGATCCACAATGATCAGGTTACATGTAGCCTGTTTAATTTGAGACCGCATGTTTAATAATAGCATATGACGATTCACTATCAAATTTTGGACAGTCGAACTCTTAGGCAGCCTGTTTTAAAAAAGTACATGCAAGACCGCGTGTGCTTCATAGATTTAAGTTTGTGGACTGATAGGTAGTCCTGATTAAAGTGAGACTAATAATCTCATCTTCTGGCTACAGGTGGGCAATTTGAAGGGCTGCTTGTTGGTACTCTAAGAGCTACGGGGCAACACCAAGCTGATATGTTCTGGTTTCTAGCCATGTAAATGTGCACACTTTGTCTTGGTTCGGGTTATTATTTGTTGTTCCTGGTGACTGGGTGTTTTCATTCACCCGTTGTGCTCAAACGCCGTTATACAGTGGACTACCTTAAACAGACCCTGTTACTCCAATTTAAATCACATTTTGCAAAATGACATGTGAAAAGCTGTTGTGTATGATAATTCAAGGGGAATGCGCTAAACTCCCTGTGGGATTTGCTGTACACATGTACTATGAGTTGTTCTGTATATGCACTCCACGGATCCACTGATTCGTCCATCACGCTGGTCGTGTTCTATTTAAATACCATATTATATACAGTCATTGTGCGTCAAAAGTCTTGTCTTATTCTACCTGTAAAGTGACATATGTACAGTGATATGTGATAGTCTATAACATTGAAGCAGTCCCAACATCAGGACTTAAATATGCTGAGAACAAACACTCCTACAATATTGGTTATGTAGTAATTGTGAGGTACAACATTAACATAACTGGATTCACACCTTAATGTCAAAACATAAAATTTTAATGGCTTGTAGATTCGATTGAAAACTTGCTCTGTACCCCCAAAAGAGGAGATTGTCTCACTCTGAGCATATGTTGGAGAACAAGTCCGTGTTAACAGAAATTCCAACCACAGTGACTAAATCAGAAGTTTGGCTTTAATGGATTTTGAGAGTTTCATGGATTGATAGAAACAGGAGTATTACAAATTTGACATGATGAACACCACGTCTTACGGTTATTGACCTCTATGCTGTGAATATAGATCTTGCTTAAATAAGGGCATAAGCTTTAGCTCCGGATGCCAGTGAGATTGACACTGCGAGATGGCTACAAATGGACCAGAGAGTGTAATGATTATGGATTGGTTAGCCAATGTTGACAAATTTACATGTAGCAGACTAGAAGTTAAGCCATCAAAAGCCGTCAGTATTGAGAATAGGCTTTGACTTGGCGTTGGCAGTAATGCATTTAAACTATTTAAGGCCTCGGTTGTTTGACTGATAATGTTTTCAGTGAATGGTTTTATCGGCATAAGTTCGTAGGGTAAATACATAGCCCCTTGTTTTTGTAATAAATCTGCATTGAGTTTTGAATAAAATATACTTGCATAATTGTGGAAGAAATTAGTAGTTAGACAGGATAAAGTATGGGGCAAACAGTTTCTGAGGTTAAAGATTTTAATTTGCTTGAGTACATGTATGTGCACATTGCTGAAAATCATTAGAATTTTTTTTATGTTTTTGTCCTTTTCATGTTTTAATAAAATTTTGTTCAGGAGATCATACTTAAATTTTGCTTATCAAAATCTGCAGAACTAATAACTTTTAACTTTTGAATTAAATTTTGTTTTAATTTTCCTTTTTTTTAATTATAGTTTTGTTCATTTTTATGTTTTTAGTTAATTGAAGGATGAATAATTCTGCGAAGAACTGGGAAATGGTCTGACAGTACACTCATTACTCTACCCTAACGATTAATATTCAAATATGTAAATATTAAAATTAACCGGTGGCAACTTAAGGCAGTTTCTTGGCCTGATTTGGTTCTGTGATTGTATCTATAAGTTGGAAGAAATTTTTCATTAGGCCAGATACATGAACGAGTAATTATTGACTGCACATATTTATTTTGGGTTCCCAGACAGATCAGAAAACGCACATGACTGGACTGTTGCTGGGAAAATCTCGACTTCTTTGTGGTCATTTTTGATAAGCATATCTCCTTAGAAATCATCACCACAGCAGTTTGAGAAGCTGTGATGACACAAACCCAGCCTCCCTTTTGTTGATTACCCTAGTGACCTGGGACCGGTTCGACAAAGCCAGTTTAGCTTATATAAAACGTAGATACCATGAGGGCCAGTAGTAAAGACCTACTGCAGCATGTTACATGTACGTTCAACGTAAGCTAAGATCTCTTTGTCAGACAACCCGCTGGATCTCCCGTTCTATCTGATATGCATGCACATATAACAGATGCTCACTCCTTAGATATTCAATTATTTTGAAGATTCTTGGTCTGACACCAACTAATTTAACAGTTATAACCCTATAACTTCTAGAAGTTGGGACAGAGAAATAGGCTTTACCACAGGGGGTACCCCATGTTATTTCTGTGGACTGTCTCAAAATTTGAGTGTCCCAAGTTCCCAACTGCTAGAAGTTATAGGGTAAATATTGAATAAGAGTGACTGTCTGTGACTGGTCTTCGCAATGATACATGTTATAAATGGTGAAATAAAGCATTGTCATTGAATTCATCCAATAATTGAGAAAACTAGATTATTAGACATGACAGGAGGCTTTATGGATTACAACTTCTGGTTTATTATTTATTACCCATAATTAACCAGAAGTTGTTATCCAAAAAGCCTTGTGTAATGTTTAGTACATCAGCCTTCAAATGCCTCTTTACACAGGTTAGATTATTAGAGATTCGCTGCCATAATCCAGTCAAGAGACTTCTCTAATCCTATGGCTTTATGGCTATTTAATATTGTACTCATTTTTTATCATTCTTCTGAAAAAATAAATTAAAATTTGACCATAATGGTTGAGTTTGTTATAAATTCTTAACTGAATGTATGACTTATTGTTCTATAATAAGGTATGGAATAGGATTAATGTTGTAAAGGAAAATGAATACCCTATATCTTCTAGCTGTTGGGACAGAGAAATAGACTTTACCACAGGGGGTAGGTATTACATGTTATTTCTGTGGACTGTCCCAAATGTAGAGTGTCCCAACTGCTAGAAGTTATAGGGTATGTGACTTTATAACATGGCAGTTTGGATTCAGGAGTAGAGTTTTGTATTTCTCGAGCACATACTGGTCAAATGTGTTTAAATGAGATGAAAGTACATATGTGTACAAGGTACACAAGATGCTTAAAATGTGTACTTGTGATGTGTAAAACGATTGGACACTCCAAGTAGAGAGTTGTATGCGAGTAGAGTTCTGGAACCATTTTCACAAAATGTCGTACGACAATAAAATCTCGTACGACAATAAAATCTCATATGGTATTTCTACACCTATAATTTTAATGTGATGAAATTTTATCGTACGATATTTTTTTGTCGTACGATGTTTTGTGAAAGAGCCCCCAGGTGGTTTATTTTAAGATCAATTCTGGCACCGACTGCTTTCATGTAAGTGGAATAAACGTTTTATACATCAGGCACGTAATTTCACCTGTAAAGAAATAGTCAAACCTGTGCCCGCTCTGTTATATCTATGAGTGATTGTTCAATTAACACACTTTACTGACACCAAGATGTTAAATCACGGTCATTATTATAATTTAGATAATTATTATTTTAGAAAAATGTTACTTAAGTGAAACTTATAATTACCTTTTACACGAGGTTGTGCCCTGGCTTCAGTAAGCACTGGCTATTATTTTATTATTTTGAAAATTTGGTCAGGATTTTTTTTGTTTTTTTGTTAACTATTATTGTATATATTGTTGTAAAATGTTGTTTTCGTAAGCTATTAAAGCTCATGAATCAATTTTGCTGGACGCCTGTTAGAATGCGAGATAACTGCTCGACAAAAATATGTAAATTTCTTTTTTTGTTTTGACAGTAAATTGGATTAATCTGATTGTAAATATTGTGTGAAGTGCTATAACACAATCCCAGTCTATGGAGTAGTGTATTTTTCAGTAGGTAGTGAAGCTTTACTGACCAATAAAGGCTGTTACTGACTAATACTCTGTCTTTATCTTTCTTTCATACATCATAGAACTTTCTATATTACACCATGCATAGGACTTTCTATATTACACCATAGAACTTTCTATATTACACCATAGGACTTTCCATATTACACCATAGGACTTTCTATATTACACCATAGGACTTTCTATATTACACCATAGGACTTTCTATATTACACCATAGAATACACCCTATTTACACCCTACAGGCCTGTGCTGTTGGGGAGATTAGAGCGAATGGTGATGCAAACTTATTTTAGAAGGACTGATTTATAGGTTTCCCAAGTTGTTTGCAGTGTTCATCTAAATTTGCATTTTGCTACTGATTTTGAGAAATCTTGTCAATTCAATCATCACTGAACTTTTGCAATTTTGCTTTATTAGCCCACAGTCATTCTGACTGTGGGCTATTCTCATCACTCTCCGTGGTCTGTCCGTCCGTCCGATAACAATTCTTGTTATCAGTATATTTCAGGAACTACTTCTCCGATAACTTTCATATTTTATTCATAGCTTCCCCAC
>JAVFBX010252121.1:0-10005 GCA_034783855.1 Mopalia kennerleyi | reverse complement strand
GAACATCGAGTAAACTGCTTGTACTGGACTATTAGCGCCACAATATTACAGTCAAAAGACATGATCTTTCCTTGGTACGAGAAATTTTCCAACTGGTTCGTTAAATAATTCTCTTGGTGTAGAAACTTAAACTGCTTCAGTTTAGAAAGCCTGGCTTTACTTTCACCGTGGTACAACGCGAAATGTCGCGAAGCGAGATTTCATTTTTTGGTTCCCGTTGCCTATCCCTTTATATGTTAGTCACAGGTCGTACACATACAATAAACCCGCATCATGTGTGATTGGCATTTGACATTAGATCATCTGATATACTAGTATCGCACACTCTTAAACAGGTATGGCTCTAATGAATCGTCTAAAGTTCTTCAGTCATGGATCTGGTGGAAACTTTTATGGTTGTCCCTGGAAGGCTAACAGCAACAGTTCCTAGTATTTTTCCCTTTCGTCTAATACCAAAGAACCGTTTTTGTAGTAATGGTTCCATAAAGAACCATTCTCTTTTCAAGTGGACCACTATCTCTAAGAGTGTAACAAACTTATAATCAATTAACACTTTATCTTTGGTACATGTGTAGGTTTGGTCAATACTAGTATTTCGTACCGCACTCAATAGATGAGTCCATGGTGTTTAACGCCTTGTTCAATGTATTTGACTGCTATGAAAGCGGTGAAAGCCAAAAATTCAACAACATACAACTCTAAAAGGTGTGGGTTTAATTATGCTACGAACCTGTTCAAACCGGGAAAATGTTATGCCAAACTTACCAAAATAATAAAGGAATTCAGAAATAAACAATAAATGCGTTGCCAGAGATGCCGTTGAAATCCTGATAAATCTAAAATATAACTATCATCAAGTTTTTAATAAATAATAATATAGAATTAACTCGCTGCTTTGGGAGTATTGAAACCTTTTAAATTTCAGTATAAATCGATTTTGCAATATTTATTGGTTAAGAGCAATCTGGCCGGAACGAAAGGGAATAAAACAACCGGAAGCCAATAAGATTGAATTATGTTTGCCTCAGCACAAACAAATGTTTCCAATCCATTAAAATTATGTTGCATTACCCGCGGCGGGGAATGTATTTAATTGCCAATCTTTTCAAAAATAAGATCTAAACTCATCAACATTTCCCTGTTGCCATTATTTAATACTAGATGTTCGATATGCAATCAAAACTTAAAAAAAATAAAAAAAACATTAGCCGTTTTTGTGCGGTTCGAGGAAATGCAGTATTTTTCTGTAGTTGCCATCTTAACAATGTACTCTAATGATAATTTTTTTAGTCATTTTTTTATTTATTCATGTATCTTTTTTATTTTATTTGTTGAAGAATTGGTAATTTCAGCGGGATCAACCTTTCTCTGTATTCCGCATCTGACTGATCTTCTTGAACTTATCAATGTTTATACAGCCCAGCATCCGCCATAATCGGGCTATTATTAAATATTAAATGACTTGCTATTGATGATCATATGGTACCTTGAAGATATAGATGTACAGCATAACAATGAGTTTAGTTGATCGATTCCGAATTTGAGCTGTGGAAGTTGCTGGTTTGGAGTACTTAGACTCGGGATGTTGATTGTAAACAAGTCGCGAGAACGATTATCATTAAAGATATTCCGTACTACCTTACTGGCCTTATAATTTAAACGCTAGTCTTGTGTATGTTTAGCCTATAAACTGCAATGCGCAAACATAGAGTAAATTTCGCCTTTGCGTATTGCCATAATATTCAAGAAAAAGATTAAGGTGCACACGGGGCCTGTGCCTAATGCAAATCTATATCGCAATTTATGTCTAGTGTCATATCTTCAAGAAATCATATTTGGAAGGTCGAAACAGCAGGACAACTAAACATTGAGGAATGCAATTAAGCGTCACAGAGTTTTGTCAAAAGCGGGCGGCTTTATTTGTCTATTATCGAAAAAGCAAAAGATTTTTAAAAAGCATAAATTGTATCCAGAACAATTTTAGCTCAATAACAGCTCAAAGCATTGCAGGGAAATACTGATAACAAAAGATCTGGGACTTAAAAAAAATTAAATTATTTAATACAAAATATGAAAATATTTGAAAACCAATCAATCATTATTTTTTCCCAGAAGTAACGATAGTCCGTTATTTTCGAAACGAACTTCACAATTTCACAATACTAAGATGATAACGTTGAAAATAATTATTTTAAATTTGTGTGCGTCAGAATTAGAAACGTCAAATGGTGTATTTATCAGATATTGCGTGTGGATGCGTCGCCCTGTTTCTCGATGGTAGTCTACATGGGCTGCAAACCATGCCGACAGTTCTAATCCGGTTACCAAGGATACACTTCTATTCTTGTCAGAAGCTATCTAGCTCGCATTATACTAACAACGGTCATACACCATTTTAGGGTTCTAGAGAAATTGCCGACCGGCTTGAATGTCGTATGAAGTGTTTGACTATTTGCCTGGCATCTGTCAAAGAAGAAGATCCCGCCATGGACAGGCTCACAAATAATCTAAGATTAATTGAACGGGTCCCCTGTAATAAGCCTTCGGGCTGAATATCCCATAGAACATACAGTCTCGCAAGGCGGCAACCGATATCAACACCAAACGTCCTCAACCTTTATATTAAATGTAACTAGTGGCTATTAATTATGGGTTTAGGACGGACCTGATACCCTCTGGCAGTTTACCAATGCCTTTCTGAATGGGGTGGAAAAGTGTATCCAGCCCCTACAAGATCCGTATTATATTTCAGGTGGACTGGGTCGGAATAACGAATCCTTTGCCAGGGATGTTGATATACTATTCATGATCTCTGATAACTTGGATCACAATTTGTCTACATGTCAATGCCATACTTGGTGATTTTTTTATTTCTAAGCTATTCAAACTGACCATACGTCACGAGGGTTTGTTTGTTTGATTGGGGTTTAACGTCATACTCCCATACGTCACGAAAACCAAAGCGAGTCGCTGTATCAGACTATTTAGATGTCACATGGCGGCATAAGGTAAAAGACTGCTATTCTATAAGGTACCACATGGTCGAGTTAATGCTCCAGAGTACATGTGAATAGAAACCCCCGCTTAAGAATAGTTTTATCCAAATTTAGATCTGACACGTCTGTCTGTTTGATTGTGGTTTTGTAAATATGTTACACTGTGCAGTACTTAAATACGATTAACAATGGCGGGAAACTTTGCAACTCCCTCACTCATAAACCGGACAAAGAATTTGTAAGGACATCTGCTTCAAGAAATTCAAGACAAGAGCCGATTTACCCATATTATAAAATTAAACATTGACACAATAACATTAGCAAAGAAAGGATCGACTACTTACTATTGGTATAAAGTTTGTTATGGCGCCAAAGCGAAACATGGGGAGATGGGCCAGAAAGATCCGTGGAACCGGCTATATTGTATACTGGGATGGTTCAATCAATATCCCAGAAGATAGTTTTCAACCAATCGTCGTTTAAACGCGGTCCCCCTCTGTCTCTCCCACTCCTTGCCCCCTGTTTCTCTCTCTATCCTCTATCCCTGCTCCCTCTATCTGTCTTCCTCCCTAACCCTTCTTCCACTCCCTACAATCCCTCTCTCCAACATCCTCAGCCACTCTCTCGCCTTCACTATCCCCCCTATCTCTACCTCCCTATCCCTCCATATCCACTCTCTATCTCTCTCCTTCCCTATCCCCTCTCTCTCTATCCCCATTCTCTCTCATTCCCTATCCACTCTCTCTCTACCTATCCAACTCTCCCACCTTATCCCCTTTCTCTCCCTCCCTATCCCCTCTCTTTCTCCTTTCCCATCCCCTCTCTCTCCCTCCCTACCCCATCTCTCTCTTCTTCCCTATATCCCTATACCACCTCTCTCTCCCTCCTGATCTCTTCTCTCTTTCGTTTATTCAAACTCTGTTGAGGTTACTCAAAAAATCAATCAGATAGGAAACCCGCAATTATCAACATTTTATGTCTATAGAAGATTGTCCCCGAGTAAATCGTGTGTTCGTCAAAGCACTCAAGCAAATTGCCTTGCTTCCAGGATGAATTTACCGGTAGATACTGGACAAAAGCAGACAGAAAGCTGATGTTCCTGAGAATTTATCGACGCCTCTTATAGACTATGGTGTTTCTATTCACGTTAATGAGCCACTCCCTTCTGAAGTGCTCATCTTCGTTTGCCCGACTCCCCGCCACCCATGTCGATCGCCTTAAAAACAACCCCCATTTCGGGCAATCCACATCAGCTCTACGACAACACAAGCTTGCCTGCTTTCTGGTTAAGTCGGCTAGCTCTTGGCGGTTGTGAATCATTAATACCAAATGGAGGGAAGAAACGATCTGACAGTGATGCCATCATATAGTGCGGAACTCATAAAAATATAGAATGCGCCACATAGGCGCGGATAAATTAATTGATATGATTGAAGAAAAAATTACGATAAATATCTGAATTGTTTTAATCGTTTGACAAACGTTATTCGTAACCGGTTTCGCGGCTGTTTATCTTAACCAATGCCTGTTTCCTTTCAAAGCTGCAAATGTGTGAAATACCCCAAAAAATAAAAATTCACTTTTTAACAGCGTACTTTCAATTTTTTTATTTATTATTTTATTTATAACGTAATTACAGACACTTGGTATAATGCATTAAACACGTGTCTAAATGAACAGCTATAGATGTTATGTTGGGGATGAAATTCTGGCGAATCCCAACCATTAGTTTTGGCATAACATTACTAAAGTGTTTGAAATACAATAAGACAATTTGATTTAGCTTCGATCCCAAAGGAAATTAAATACCCATCAGCCGAGTTTTTTTAAACTAATCTGAAATCACTAATCAGTTTGAATCTGTTCAGTTCACTCGACGAACGCGGTGTTTAAAATGCCAATCTTTTCAATGGCAAACTTTAAACTGACTGTCTTTTCACATTTTCTAATATTGACCAGTTATTTTGATCATAGATCAACAAGTAAAATAAGGTTAGACATTTAATTCGTTCATAAGAAATGCAGCATTTACCTTTAAATTGCAATCGGGGTAGCAATTTTAGCTACGACAAAAAATACAGATGAGTTTCTCTTCGTTGCACTGCATGGTGATGTAATCATAAATCCACTAGGTCATCTTGTCCCGGAGATTTCCAGTTGACTAATGTCCCCGGAACTTCCTATGCTTACTCAGAAAGTTAGGTTACATCTACTAAAGCATCCAATTATCCGCTTCCAGTTGGGCATTATTAAATATTAAATGGCCCCATCAGTCATGCTATCGCACGGTATTGCGCATACAAAATAGCAGTGTATTTCCAAGCACACTGATTTGAAAGGTCTCGGAGGTGGATTCTTCACCATTTCCACGTCTTATTATAAGAATTTTCAGGGCTAACTTTGTACCAAAGATTATAATTCGGAGCGAATATAGAATTTAAAAAACCCATAAAAATGCAAAATCCGAAGTATATTTTGTGCATCAATCTCCCTGAAACAGCTCTTCACGGACGCATCAGCTATCCAACAGACCAATTTGAGCACGAACTGCTTTAAATCGCATTTTCGCATCATCCTGTTTTATGCTATAACCAACTACCATGAGCAAATGTGAAAGTTAGATTTTGGCGTAGCTCAATTATATGCAGAAAGACAACGAGCGCTTTCAAAGGCCGGGTTCATCTGTATTTGTGTTTCACTAACCGTGCAGAGAGACTGGTGTAATCATTTATTGTATTTACAGATTAACACTATGTGTATTTGTGTATCATATCACACAATGGAGAAAAACAATAGTTGTCTGTTATAAAAAGTGAGCAGCCTAGGTAATGGCTTGTTCAAATGGAGTGTTGTATGGCTTCCGGCAACATCAGACAATTTTCGGGTGATTAGTATTGAAGGAAAAACATACGCTCTTCACAAAATGGCCAAGAACAAAAAACAGCAAATACGCCATATTTCTTTCTGGTAGTAATGAAAGTCGGATAAAATTCAAGTCAATAAGAGCTCTGAGCATCGCATTGAACGAAAATTGCAGTTTGTCTGAAAAGCTAAAAACTTAAAATGGTTAAGCACACAATGCAATATTTGCAAACCAATCAATTCCTATTTGTTTTGTTTCCCAAGGGTAGCAATAAAATATATTTTTTTGTAAAAAACCTTACATTTTCATTTCATAATGACTTTGATTCAATGCCAACATGATTAGGATGAAGATAATTGTTATTTTTAAATATTTGTTCCTTAGAATTGGAAACGTCTAATGAAGTATTCAGACTATGTCGCCTATGGTTTCGAGTTTGGCTCATGGGTGTCTGTCCAACCGATCCCTAATCACTGTCTTCTTTGCTTTGTTCCATTGGGGTTTTACGCCGTTCTTATAGAGTATCTTCAATTAGGTGCTGTCCGTCCGTCCGTTCTTCCATCCCGCTCTAACCCATGTTCAATTCCGTGCTAATGGTCGAATGGTTTAGCCTATTCTAGATCAAACTCGTTTTATTTGATAGCTTATACATTGACACCGCGCACTGTTCTAAATTACTTCCTATGCTTTTGTTTAAAGTTTGCGTGTCTGTCTGTCTTTTTGTGACAACTGCCCTATTTCGAGCGGTATGTCTTGCCTGATTTAACATCTACAACTTTACATTAGTAGCCTCTCGGGGATCTTTTGCTCTGTTTATCGGGCAGGTCTCTCTGCAATTGTGTGACATTTGCGTTGAGTATTAAGGTTTTTTTCCTGTGATGGAAATAGGATCGGCCAAACCTACTGTTTTACATCAACCCTTTAAAGACGATTAAATATAAAGTTTTGAAATGTTTTAAAAGCACACAGTATGACTCCCGATGGATGAGATATATTTGAATCTACTCTTTACCTGTGGATAATAGTTTGTGCGAAGTGATGTTAGAGTTTTCTGCATGAAATGGCTTCAGGTACAAGTCATATCTCACTCTAATATCTAATAGCTATTTTGAGTGCTAAGGGCCTCAATGGGTCTTACTTGGGCCCTCGGTATATTGTTATCTTACCGTGTACAGTATGATGCTGCTTGTATATGCCACCATTTTGTATTTGACCAGTAGGTCACGTGTGGGTTTCCAGCATATTATCAACTGAGCTTTGACGATTAATTGTGACAGCGTCCCAGCCTAAATCTGACACGGATTGTGTGTTTGTTAGATACGGGTTTAACGTCGTACTCAAGGGTATTTCACTTTTATGACGACGGACTGTCCTCATCACACTTGTCCCTTGCCCTATTATGGTGGAAAACCGGGAGGAAACCTCGTAAAAACCACCCCCGCGATTGCCTGAGCCACATCTTGTGACTCACTCATATACCTGTGGGTCGACAGACGAACTCGATCCTGTGGGCGATACATCGAAGTAGGCGTTAGAAAGCGCACTCGCTAACCACTACGCCACGGCCAACTCTTACACGGAAGAACGCAATGCGGGACACTCACTACAGGCTGCACACATAGATTAGTGTCGTGTTGCGGTTTAGCTTTGTGATCTGGATGGACCTAGTAAGTCTGTTGAATACAATACCGAGAGAACACAGGGTGACTTGCTGGAGAGTTTCTGATTAACTAGGTTCTTCCAAATGTAAAGGTAAATTTTTACCAAAATTCGTCTTGCTAAGTTTTTCCAGATCGAAGGAGACATGCTTAAAGAACTTCAATATATGTAGCTTTAAAAACGTGAAGTCTCTTCAAAACGATATATCTCGAGAAAGACCACCATGGGGAACATAACATTTTGTGTTAACAGAAAGACAGCGGACTTCAACGGCGTAAATCGGCTTTGAAGTGTTCAAATTGTTCTCGATATGTCTTGAAGCATACGGTTCCACTACGGACAAACATGCAATGCATCCAATTGTCACCGAAAAGACTAGTACAATTTTAAAGCCATACTTTCCTGAAAACCAACAACATGCAATGTTAAAATATAAGCAGGCTGTCCTACAGTGCCATAAAGTGGCAACGTTTTTTAGCAAAGGGACGTCACTAGTATTACAGAGTCAAATTTTGCTACACAAAGCCTCGACCATTTTCTCTAAAACTTCGTACCAAAAATTCTTAAAATTCAAGAGAAATTAGTTTTTTTATTAAGACATTCGAAAGGGCTGTTGACACTTTGGTAGTCTACAAATTGTCTTCCGAATGTTTGTTTGTTTGATTGAGGTTTAACGTCGTACTTAAGGGTGTTTCACTTATATGACGGCGGAGTGTCCTTTTCACATTGCACATTGCTTTATTACGGTGAAAAGCCGGGAGGAAACCTCGTAAAAACCACCCCGCGATTGCCGGATTCATAACATGTTACTTGCTCATATACCTGATGGTCGACAGGCAGACTCGATCCCGTAAACGTTACATCCAATTCCGGATTAGTTTAGTAAGTGCGCACGCTATCACAAAGCCACGGCTTCGGGCCTGTCTTCCGATTTCACAATATATCCACACAATATATATCATATAGCAGATCAACGGAAACGTTTTGCTGCCCGGAATACAATAAAATCCAGGAATGTAATGCTCATTGCATTCCGGGCTGTTATTACATTCCTGGCAGCTACAGAAGCGAAATAACGAAGCTTTGTCTAGGATGTAGAGCGAATATGTTTTAGGACGGCATGGCTGGCAAGTGACTTAAAAGTACAACCTCGTCTCTATTTAAAATGATCATACGCCATGGGAGTCGATAATGTAATCCTGTTCAAAGGCAGTTATCCTTTAAGGCTCATTCGCCTGTGGGCAGAGACAGTTGTAACTCTCTATTATAAGCACAGCATGACTGGCCTACAGTTATCTATAATCACTTCGTTCAGTAGCAAGGGTTAATCGACAACACCGCTTCACAACTCTGTGAATCCGCCAATCTTATCAAGACGCGTTAATGAGGTGGTTGTCAATTGGACAAACGCGAGTCAAGTTAATAATTAAGTACAGATAGTATAAAGGTTTGTTTGTTTGTTTGTTTGGTGTTTAACGTCGTAATCAATGATATTTCCCTTACATGACGACGGATTGTCCACTTCACATTGTTCCTTGCTATATTATGATGGAAAACCGAGAGGAAACCTCGTAAAACCACCTCCGCGATTGCCGGAGCCACATCTTGGGACTCACTCACATACCTGAGGGTCGACAGACAGACTCGATCGCGTGAACGGTACAGCGAAGTTGGCGTTGGAAAGCGCACTCGCTAACCACTAAGCCACGATTGTTTGTTTGTTTGATTGGGGTTTAACGTCGTACTCAAGGGTATTTCACTTATATGACGACGAATTGTCCACTGAACAATGTTACTGGTCTAATTACGGTGGAAATCCGGGAAGAAACCTCGTAAAAACTACCCCGCGATTGCCGGAGCCACATCGTGTGACTCACTCATATACCTGAGGGTCGACAGACAGACGTTAGCATATAGAAAAGAGCAAATATTTACTATTAGCATAATATGTGTGGTACTGAGCCGAGGTCGATAAATCTCCTCCAGCAGATAACTCTCAACCCGCCCGTTGATTGGTATGTTTGATCGAGGTTTACCACTCATATGCTAGCCAAATGGTTTGTTTGTTTGTTTGATTGAGGTTTAACGTTGTACTCAAGGGTATTTCACTTATATGACGACGGATTGTCCACTTCACACTGTTCCTTGTCCGATTATGGTGGAAAACCGTGAGAAAAAACCGGGACCAGTTAAACAACCAACAAAGACAAGACAAAATCAGAACAACCAACAAAGACAAGACAAAATCAGAACAACCACAGTGCACAATACAAATATTTCAAAAAACGATCTGCTTCATGTTGCCACTAGCCCCGAGAGCACCAGAGCAACATGAAGCTCCATCTCAACCCTGTGCCCCGCCCTTGACTCTTGTCAACTGTTTATAGCGCTTACACCGGTAGATATTAAATGTTTTGTTTGTTTGTTTGATTGGTGTTTAACGTCGTACTCAAGGGTATTTCACTTATATGACGACGGAGACAAAAA
>JAVFBX010252110.1:0-10005 GCA_034783855.1 Mopalia kennerleyi | reverse complement strand
TATTCAAGCTTTCCAAAAATATATACATATATATGGTTCAGATTTATACTCTTCTGTATAATAGACTAAATACAGCAAGTGTTCTGAAAATCGACCAAGGGGTCCAGCAAGACCTTAAGTAAACAAGATCAAATGTTCTCGGGCACAGTGTGGAGCATAACCATAGAAAAGGTTACTTACATCAAATCAAAGGTAAAAAAGTGAGCAGGTAAAAGATGAGCGAAGAGAAGCGACATCTATGCCGGAAATGATCACCATGCTGCGAGCGACCATATCGGCACTAGTGGGCTATTATATGTGATCAACAGATCTCGAATCATACTTTTTATGATCACTGGTTTCCATTACGACCATGTGAATAACAATATTTATTTAAATTGGACAGATAAAATATATACCCCCACTTTTACCAACACAGGTAGTTTCCCTTCCATTTTCTCGAATTTCGTCAAAGATTTCTCAACAAACACGGTTATTTCTAACTAACTTTACTTCTTTGTCAATTTAAACAGTTCGACAATAAGTTGGTTGTTTTCCCATAGTGTTAAGATATTAGTTTGTCTATTGAGACTTGAAACGTTTGCACCAGTACTTACATTTCTTGTGGCGTTGTCTGCACTGTACCAGAAGTAAGAATACAAGAACAACAAGTACCAAGATGAGTACCACACACAGAACTACCAGGATGTCATAAACCAACGGATCTCTGTGAAAGTCCACTTGTGCATTCATTGTAGGGATAGCTGAGCTGGAGTAATTTGTGGTACAGGCCTCGCAGATGTCCGGCGAGTTACAGCTCCAATCAATATTATAGACTTCTTTACCTCCAAAATAATACCGTACCGTTTTATCCGGAAGCATGATAAGCCTATTATCCGTAACGTAGAACCGCCCTACCTATAACGAAATACAAACATATGGTCAATTACAATACAAGGTGTCGCGGTAGTGTATGAAGTTATATACTCTGTCAAAAAAGAAACGCATAGGTGATATGTCACAAGAAAGTGTTGAATTTGTTAAAAAATATCGTTTCTTGTGTACAATGGCCATGGATGTTTCTCGATGCTTCTGGAATGGGACAACATGGCCAACTACACTGAAAAAAAATTAACACACGTTGTGGAAATTCGTGTTAAGCGACATGAAATATTCAGATTTTAACGAATACAAATGAAACTTGGGGGAAAGTACTGGAGTGGTGATGGGTATTTAAAGCTGCAATTCTGGTAATGATGTGCCTTTCCCATTTCACTGTTCACGAGTTACCACATGCCGAGACTTAATCTTGCGAATCGAAACATTGCGATTGGCTGCCTCCAGTTAGGTGAATCTCAGTCGGAAGTCGCACGGCACATGAACGTCAGACAGAGCACTATTTCACGTCTTTGGAACAGGTTTCAGCGATTCCAATCTGCAGAAGACCGGCCCCGAAGTGGTAGACCTCGCATAACAACTGCAGCACAAGATCGCTACATCCGGGTCCATCACTTGCGTCACCGAACTACCACAGCAACGAACACAGCTGGACAAGTACCTGGTTTGAGACGGGTGTCTGCACAAACCATTCGGAACCTAGTCGGATTGTCCTAAAACATTTGCAAATGTCACACAACATGAGAAGAGTCGGATAGTATCTATTAAGTTCATTACACGTATAATAACTACTATAACGAACTTTATAAGACATACTTATTAATTTCTGTCAGTGTCAGCCATGTAAAGTCTTATGTAACAAAAATATTCAAGGAAATTTCTCTTAAATTTGGCTTGGCTGACCAGAAAGGAAGAGAACATAAAAATTATATGGAAATCTGTGCATATTAATTATGCTAATTAGCTGCGAGTGTTTAAGAGGAAATTTCCAATTGGCGTTAACCACTGAATGTCCAAATTGAATAGCTCGATTGTTCTTAAAAGGCCAGATTATTACGAAATTTTGTGTAAATATCACACATGAAACGAGAGAGACATCAGTTCTGTTCAGTAAACACATACTACTAACGAGCTTTATGCAGACATAAATTATTTTGCATTTTTACGTTGAAGTCAAAAGTAATGCATTCCCGATTATTGGCGGAACAGGTGAGCTGTATGGCAGCCTTGCTGCCAAGTATTTTTTAGTCATGCGCTGTTACCCATCCGCTTCCCACTACAAGTAACAACATTCCTTATGATGCCATAGCAAATGTTATCTCAGATGCCTGGATGTACATCGCAGCACAGCGCCCTCTATAAATCATTGTTTCCTGTCACGCCATGCCACAAAAACAATACCATACACACGTCAATAGTACTCCATAACGAGACCCGGATGACCACAGCACCCTCTAATTTTCATTTTTTTTCTGTCATGTCATACAACAACACCATACACACATTTCAACGCGGTGAAGTCTCGTCAAGGACGCCTACCAGCCCCTTTAGTACTCCATAATGCATAGCCCTTACTTATGTACTAAGGTGCTGCACCTTAACTGAATAACGTACATTTCTTCTTTGTGTGCAATAAATTATTACTACATTAACAGTAGGGGGAGTCAAAATGACTCCACACTACCATTTATGTAGCATACAATTATTACTTGATAACGTAGAACCCTTCTTGAAAGAAAGGCAGTTATCCAACTATAGAATAATGCAGAGATTATAACCGAGTTAGCAAACAAGGCGGTGCTATTGTGGTAAAATAGATTTCATTAAAACAAATAAATAAACAACTTCACACCCGTAACGAACTGAATCAGAAATAAGACAGTTTCTAAAAAACGAGCGATGTCTTGTAGAAACTCAGGGCTCTAAAGCTTCAACTTAACATTTTTTCATAGACGGCAAGTTCATCAATGGACCAAAAGTTTCTAGCTTAATTCGGCACGCGTTCACCAACATTCACCCAACTATATATGAATCCTTGGTGCGTTTTTCGCTTGAATTCACTTCCTTAACCCATGATTATCCGTATCTATACTCAATAAGCTAAGTACACCAATCTACGGATAGTCGGACGACGTATCTATCCATTTTGTACGGAATAAACTTGTCATTTTAATTTATCTATTTAAGACTCGGGTTTTTTCGTCGAATAGCACGTTGCTTGGAGCATGGCGACTTGTGATGCGCTTCTGATGTACTAAATACATCCTCTGATTTATTGAAATCAATTTCCCTGGTCAATTTGGCATACACTCGTTTTTTCATAGACGGCAAGTTCATCAATGGACCAAAAGTTTCTAGCTAAATTCGGCACGAGTTTACCAACATTCACCCAGCTATATATGAATCCTTGGTGCGTTTTTCGCTTGAATCCACTTCCTTAACCCATGATTATCCGTATCTATACTCAATAAGCTAAATACACCAATCTACGGATAGTCGGCCGACGTATCTATCCATTTTGTATGGAATAAACTTGTCATTTTAATTTATCTATTTAAGACTCGGGTTTTTTCGTCGAATAACACGTTGCTTGGAGCACGGCGACTTGTGATGCGCTTCTGATGTACTAAATACATCCTCTGACTTATTGAAATCAAATTCCCTGGTCAATTTGGCATACACTCGTTAATTTCAAGCTGTGTGCTGTCATTTGCTAAAATAGATTCATATACCTTTCAGTCACATCTTTAATGTAAACAAGACAGCGTGTTTATTCTAGAAGCCCTATAGTAACCAATATCTCGAAACTACATCTCCCAATGTAAGTCAGATCGATTGTATGTTTTTTTTACCAGTCAGTGATCAGCCAGCCAAGTCAACGAATAGAGATGAGTAATCTGATCAATTTGGCTATCTTGTAGCGCACCAGGACAGTGTTTGTATTTTATTGAATTCGTACTCTCAACCTAGACTAAATATCACTGTAAGGGGATTTTTACCGGATCTGGACATTTACCCGTCACTTCCAGGACTTTATTTATTATCCTGTTGTGTATACAATACACCAGTCACTTTGAAAACATGGGGATTTCCCTGATGGGGATATAATCGGCACAATGCCATGTTTTGTGCCCCGTTGATGTGGATTTAAGGGTGTATTGCTGTAGACTTCGAAGAAGTTGCAGATTGTTGTAACAGACCAGTTTATGAAGTCAACGCACTTGGACCTGCCATAGGCCTAATATTTTTATTATCGCTTATCCGCAATTGTATTTGTTAAATATTTCTGCCATTGTATACTATACAGAGTTCAAGCGTTGTTTTCACATCATGATGATAGAACAGAAAGCTGATACACTAGATAATGCAGCTAGGTTAGCTGATGATTTTTCACATGCAATCACTACTTGTCTCAATCAAAACACCAACAACCACCTTCTGATTATTAATGAAATAGTCAGACAAAAATTGACAAGCCGTTTAACAAAGTAGTTTGTACTTACTGCAAGAAGCCTGGGCATGTAGTATCTGAATGTTGCAGTTTGAAAAGAAAACGGGGAGAACAGAATAACTCCAGGCCCACCGATTTATTTTTTTAAACGAATCAGCCTATGTCAATTATCAAGATAGGCCAGGAACTGGACAGTCCTGAAGATAATTCCCCTTTGTGTGATAAGTGTTAAGGCTAAGACTAAATAACCACAGATTGAGATTATGGAATTGCTTGAGTTATACATATAGGTTTAGTGTCACGTTCAAGTGATTTGTCTATTGCTACCCCCATTAAGATTTTGAGAGATACTGGCGCCTCTTAACCTCTCTTGTACTTGCTGATACTTTGTCATTTTCGTTTTCTGGTTGTAATGTATTTATTAAGGGTGTAGATTCTAGTGATTATGTCACTGTACCACTCCATGAAGTTCATTTCTCATCAGATTTAGATTCTGGGACTGTAAGGATAGGTGTAAAACAGTCTTTACCATGGGAGTTCAGGGACTTCATTTGCTGTTAGGTAAAAAAAATCTTGCTCTGGACAAGGTTATAATTAATCCACTTGTGGCGGATATACATTGTTTAGACCAGACTCCTGGTCCAATTGAGAATGAGGTACCAGATTTTTTTCCTGCTTTTGAAGTTACAAGAACTGTGTCTAAGAAAACTAGTGATAGTCAAAATATTTCTGTGTGTAACAGGAATGAAGTAGATTTGAGTGACATTTTCTTAACTTAATAGTTCTCTGGAGACTCTTTATCAGGAAATTAGCTCGATATGTGTATTCCAAAGTGATTAAACTCGTATTATATTATATCCAGGTATCTTAACATCACACAGACCCAAACATTTCGTGTATTTTTAATAAGGCTTTACAAGATAGTCGGAAGATCCAGTTTGTTATTATACCACTCTGGTATACTCATGAGAAGTGGAGGCCACCTGGTGCTTTTGTAAAGGATGATTGGTTGGTTAAATATCAAACTGTTATCCCTATGCCTTATTGTATGGATATATTACGAATAGCGCATGAAATGCCATTAGAAGGTCACTAAGGTGAAAAGGCTAATCACAAAATACTCCATCATTTCTATTTGCCAGGTATTATGAAAGATGCGGTAGAATTTTGTAGGTCTTGTCAGCAATTGGCGAGCCATTCAATCGAGTTTCAATAGACTATTATGAACTTTTACCTAACACTTAACCTGAAAAATCATAACAGGTTAGATATTTGGGTCCTCATATTATAGATAAGAAAAATTCAGTGATCCTAACTATGTTATCAAAATTCACGATCGGGGCAAACCCTAACAATTATGTCTTGTAAATATATAACAACTTATATAGACATACTTATAGTACTGAACTCATCAATTTACATACTGTTAATGTCAGGTTCCCATTTGATACAGTTTATACCTGTTAATGCCAGTGCTAATTTAAATTATTTCACTGTTTCTATCACAAGTGTGTCATATGCACGTATATTTGAGAAAATTGCTTTGTTTTTTTGTTTGTTTGGTAAAACTTAGGTTTTCCTGAGTGTTCTATTTTATGTTTTTTCTAAAATGATATCTGGAAACTTCTGTATCTCCCTATACAAGTGAGATCTTTTGTTTGAGTTGTATCAGTCACAAGTCGGTCACTACTCAGTCTTAGGAGTGATCAGCCTTGCAAGCCTTCGAATATAGAGATAAGTAATCTGATTAATTTGGCTAAATTGTAACTCATAAGAACACTATATAAACTATGTATAGTATATATACTGTTTAACACTGCTATTGTTGTTGTTATCTTACAATAAATATTGTAAATAAATAAAATAGCTGATCGTTTTGTTTCTATCACAACAAATATCTGTTTGCTGCAGTGCCATTTATAGCCATTCGTTAAACTGACGTGTGCAGGGTCACTCAAAACAGTACTGTAGTCCAGACAGGATCAAGGTCCAGTGTAAATGACCAGGTGAATTGATTCAAAAAGTCAGAAAAATGGGTTGATACATTTTACGCAGAAGCAGAACTACAACATAAGCCACATTTTTCATCCGGCTTCATTTAGCCATGGTCCAAGCGGTTGAGCATCAACAAAGTTGTGCCCTTGCAAAAACTAAATCACTCATATGCGAGTGCCCAGTCATAAAATATTTCTTCTTAAATGGACAGATAACGTTTATGATCAGCTAAATGGGTTTGTTTGTTTGTTTGATTGGGGTTTAACGTCGTACTCAAGGGTATTTCACTTATATGACGACGTGTCCGCCCAATGGGTGAAGGAAACCACACTCGACATCACTGGCAACAAACAAAGACAAGACAGGACAAATGCAGCACAATAACATGACTCAATGCAGACACCACAAACAGATCGGCTTCCTGTTTCCCTTTAGCTCTGAGAGCACCAGGGCAACGTGAAGCTCCCTCAAACCACCCGCTGATCGCGGAATTTGCCATGGTTCTGAACTTACAATTTTATAGAATATCACACAGTTTAGTTTAAATCTCATCAATAATGCCGCCACAGCGTAGCTGAAATACCGCTGAATGTGGCGTAAAACAATAATCAATCAATCATCAATAATGCTATTCGCATTTCGTGGGTTATCTTTATAAACAATTCATGGCATATTAGTACAAGCCACGGTTAAAATGGTCCGACTAATGCTTCCCGGAGGGATTGTTAAACAACCTCTGCACCGTTAAGTTATGTCCAGAAGCACAACAATCAACAGTTTTGGTAAAGTTTGCAGAAAAGATAGTATTAGCACTGAAGTAAATGTGAGGGATGAGAAACAAATAGATGCATATTTTGTCACAAATTTGCTTACACGTCTGAAGGCGATTCAGGGAATCATAGCCACTAATTGTTTCTCTACAAGTGACAATGGCGTTGTAGCAGTTCCACACTAACGGAGTTGAATTAAATGTCAGACGATTACAATATACATATTCACGGAACGAAGTTGGTGTGCACAGTGTCCTGTCAACAACAGATGTTTTCCTAAAGGAATATGACGTAGTTTCAGAATAAACCAAATAAATCCCTTGATGAGACCGACTCCCCTTTGGGATTTGCCTCAACCTGAGCCTTCATCTACTCTCTGGAAATTATCCCAATGAATTTCATAATGGCACTTCAGCTATTGTCCCAAGTTGTCACATTTCCGTGTTCGCGATATGATTGGTGTTACGGAAAAGACAAAGATCAGGAGTTGGACGACGAATAATGCACATTCACGGTAGAAACTATTACGTCACACAGCGGATGTTTTTATTAAAAGTGGGAATGATATGTTGTTTTATAAGATTTTTGTTTTCTCCGGATGCAATATGCCTATGGTTGCTACCGAATTATTCTGATTTAATTTTAAGGATTGACTGTCGTTTTAACGTTCATAGCAGAGATTCAGTAAATTTCTCTGAACGAACATTTTAGAAATCTCGGCCGAATATATGTGGTCAAAATCCGTGATGTGAACTGAATTTGAGTCAATCTTTCATTTACGATCCGTTATGACGTTATAAAGGTTTATTGCATTCATACAAATCTGTAAGCCACGTGAAGTGACCATGATCAAGATTTGTGGAAAATGAGGGAAAAGAAAATATATTCACAATGGCAAATTAATATGACTTGGTAACAGTGTAAATTAGTTGACAATCAAGTGCAATTTGTTAAGGGGTTTACGCCTTATTTAAAACAAATATCAACTTTCGTTAAAGTTGAATATTGATAAAATACAGTATCGGGTCTGAATATGATAATATTTTCTTCAGCTTTGAAAAGTTTGGTAAAGCTGAGTATTCGGCATTCAGTGTTTCACTACTCGACACTCATCATAGCCGCGCCGCTGGCGATATTGACTGTGAACAGCGTCACCTGCCGAACTATTACACATCAATTCTAGCTGTGGGTTTAAGACCAGATTCCCCATTTTAAACTGCTATTAAAATAACCATCAGCAACTTCTTGCATTAGAGAGGTTGGGACAAGTTGTTGTTTCCGCTCAGAGAAAACTTTGAGAAATGTTTTTAAACCCTTTGATTCCATAATATTTTATTATGGTCTATCAATGAAAGCTGATACGAAATTGATGAAACTCGTGTAGCAATTTTCATTTATTCCTCGCCAGATGATCGGAATAAATAAACAAATACTACACGACTTCCATAAATTTGATAGCCAGGTCACGAATTTAATATTAGATTTATCCCACAAATGACTTCTGTGTATTTAGCGTCCATTAGAATGAAGAGCACTCACGTACCAGAAAACACTGCCGGTTAAAATGCAATATTTACTCAACTGAAATATGACAGAAAAGCACAAAAAATAGTTTATATTCGAGTCAATATCTAACAATAAGTAATGACCCATAAACAAAACATTATGAAGACATTCAAGCATGTCGAAATGGTTGTGACGAGCGTTGTAATCTTTCAGTACACGTGCAAGAAAAGAAGTGTTCAATATCCTGTCTTCAATGAAATGGTGATTATATTACACGAATACAACAGCGGATGTCAAAGGTTTATTATTGTAACTGATATGAGCTGGGATCTCCAAATTGCAGGTCGGCCACGGTTGTTTTGGAAGCGTGCAGACACTTTGTGCGAGTTGTACAATAACATAGTCCATGTATGTTGCAGCTTTCATTGATTGAATTGTATTTCTAAACAGAAAGTAACCAATCAGAACGGTAGAAGCTGCATCTCACGTGTGGAAATATAAAGGAAATATCACACGGCTGAATTAAACTGAAATTTACTCATCTAGGGATAAATACTAGCATGGTGAAATCTGTATTTGATGTCCACACTTTGTCCATACTGATACTTGTGCATAGATAACTATTTTGAAGTCAAATATTTCTATGTGTGATTCGATCATTCACCCGACCACTATATAGTTTTATTCCCATATACAATGTTTTAAAGCACGCTCTTAAGTAGTCACATCACTAGGAACAATAATCTATAGTAGAATATTGGAACTGTTTCTTTCGAAGAACCTTGGAGGATTTTTTCTCACAATTCTCATCATATCTATTATCATATATAGTTTATGTTTTAAGCTTCATCGGCCAATATCTGATAAAGTGGAAACTGATGCCACTGTAGGAAATTCGCCCCCAACTGACAATGAAGAGATTACACACGAAGATGAAAGCTCACTCAAAGACATTTAGTATTTAACAGTCGTTTTTTTGCAGTACTGACAAACTTAACGTCCATCGCAAAATCTGAAACTGATGAATCCCCGATGAATTTAGTGTACATTATGTCTGTTGCTATGTGTGTTTCACGGACAGCAAACGGGATTATTATAGACACATTTCAGTCTCATGTCTTTCAATTCAATCTACTGTTTTTATGTTATATAAAGTTCATTGTAGCTATTCTTATAGTGCTTATTCATGTGAATGGAATCACACTTTACATAATGTCAGCTTTAGTGGGATTCTCAGTGGCTGCCGGAAGCACTCTGCCAATTTTAATGTTGACGAGTCGCTTTGGGAGACATCGTTTGAACCCTGTACTTGATGCATTTTTGATGGCTTTAACTGTATTTGTCGCTGTATTGTACAGTTTTGTTAGAATTTTGTATGACCATAATGCCTGACAACAAGATCCGTAC
>JAVFBX010252099.1:0-10006 GCA_034783855.1 Mopalia kennerleyi | reverse complement strand
TATTTTTGTCTCCGTCGCCATATAAGTGAAATACCCTTGAGTACGACGTTAAACACCAATCAAACAAACAAACAAACTTAATTTTATAAAAAAAAAATTGTCATAAACATTTTTTTATATTTACTAAAGAGTACTTAACATTATATAATGGGTATCCTAATTATATCCCTTTGTCCAATTCCCCCCCCCCCAAAAAAAAAAAAAACTATCCAGAGACTGTCCATTTATGAGGAGGTTTTTTTTCTCCTCGGACACTGGGCCAGTAATGGTTTCTTTATTCTCCCCACATGTACATGTCAAATTAACATCTTTTTGTCTTCTAAAGACCGTTCATCACTGCTCAGGTAAATTGTGTAGGAGGGACCCGGTAAGCCAAAGAAAACAACTAAACTAGGACAGTCTGGGCAGATGTAGCTAGGAAATATTTTCTACGGAGCTGTTGTCATTATTTGGTTTTCCCAAGCGAGTTGTTTCAAGCCTTTCCCCAAACATCAATAGAAAAGATCCTTTATGTCGCTCGTATTTGCTTTTATCAAGACCTCTTGCCTCTCAATGGGCAGCTATTGCGCCCCGAGCTATGTATCCGAGTTTTCAATTTTATCCATCAAGTTCTTAATATTTAATCAAGTCTTGATTATTTAACTTGTCGCAGTAAGAAAGTGCCTAAATATTTAATAAACCAACATACGGCTTCACATGTTACCTATAAGGTATAATATGTGATGTTTAAAGTTTTGTAAGGCGGTCTTAAAAACATTTAATGGGGAAAGTTGTTAAAATTAAATGTAAAATGTTCACTACTACGTGTAGCTCTATTAGAATTTGGTTCTCTTTAGCATTGCCTAACTATAGATTTTTATCAAAAAATTATCACATTTTAAACTTTGTGAAGCTACTTGGCCTTGTGTGATGTTTCGAGTTCACGATTCTTGAGATTTTGAGACATGGGGACAGCTGGACAATCAGGTAACTTCATGTTGCCCTGGTGCTCTTAGGGGCAACATGAAACTGTTTGTGATGTATTTGTATTGCATCCTGTCTTATCTTTGTTACAAGTGGTGTTGAGAGCGATTCCTTCACATGTTGGGCTGGCACACCGACAATTAAGTAAAATAACCTTAAGTATGGCGTTAAACCCTAATCAACCAAACCAAAAAAATCTAATGTCATATGAGGTGGAAGAAGCTGTAGGAAAGCAATCTGCAAGCAAATAAACACGTTTTAATTTTATATCAGTGATCAAAGATTTTTGTAGATTGAATCAGCAGTCTCCAGAAAACTTGAATATTTTAATGAGAATATTGATCATCCACGGAGATAAAGTGTAATATTCTTTGTAATCGCTGATTGTGGGAAAGCCCGCCAAAATTAATAAAGAACAAAGCATTGACAGCACCAGTTATGTATATTAATGTTGCAATATCAGATTGCATACAATAGAAAACACCCTGAGGCCCTTTTCTCGTCCTTGTACTGGCTTGTGATAAACTACCGTTTGTAACTTCTGACACGGGAGAGCTGCACGTGCAGAAAACAATACATCTATTGGTTTACAAAGCTGTGCAATTGTAATTGCTTTTGAGATAAAGAACTTCATAATTTATGATCTGATAAGAGAACTAGCTGTATTTACATCTTGATCAATTGATAGTCTCTTTGACTTCAATAACTGTAAGATTTTTTTAAGACAAGTATAAAAATTTATGACTTTACAAACAATATCATTACATCTCAAGAAAGCAGGAACGGACAAAAAAATTTACCATGCATTGATTGGGGGAGATGTCGTTAAGTTTTTTGTCTAAGTATTTTTTTTCTTTACGTTCAGGTGGTACTTTTATCCAGCATAGTGTATATGTAGGGGTTCAAATCCCAGTTTCCCTGGCACCTTACTTGTAAGGAGTGAAAAGTGGAACAACCTGACATCATATGAACGAGTGAAATAGTCTCAAGTAGGAAGTTTAAATGTCACCCAAACCTACACGGTAACACCTATATATGAAATGAATACTCAAATGCTGAAATACAGTCAAGCAAAACATTTCTCAGGGTTATAAAATTTCAAGGAAATACTTTATTCAAATAATTACACCTATGTTCACATTGTATATCCTCACGTCACAAATTAGAGTTAAACGGTTTTCACACCTGATTCCCACATGGTTTTTCATACACACCTGTACAATAGGTATGAGGTGTGATACCTACTAATTTACCCATGAAGGGGAGTAAAGGCTACATTTTCACTCCCGCTTCTGTGGGAAAATTTTCAACCACTGATGAGTCATGCGTCTGATTTATGCTGCCTTTAACCGGTTCTGAGATACCCATTAATAACTAGTATTTTATTTATCTCTCTAGAAATCAAGATCCAATTAAAGATTATTAGAAAGTCGTACTGATTTTTTCTTTGATACCAGCCTGCAAATCAAAGACCTATTATTATCTATGATCTTTTACGCATGGATTAATTTACTAGATTTTTTTTTTTAGTTGGAATTTAAAGAATTGCAATCACTGACTTATTGATGAGTTACATTGGACTGAGCCGGCTCCGGCAATCACGGAGGTGGTTTTTACGAGGTTTTCCACCATAATAGGGCAAGGAACAGTGTCAAGTGGATAATCCTTTGTCATTTAAGTGAAATACTCTTGAGTAGACGTTAAACCCCGACAAAGTATTAGCCAGAAATCAAGAAGAGAGTGTCTCAAATCACCATTTTTATAGAAATAGGGTGTCTCATTTTACTGTTCCCCTAGCTTTCCCATGTTTAATTTGACTACAACAGGGTGTCTCAATTGGCTTCTTGAGTGTCTCTAAGACACCTACTGTAGACACCCCTCTGGCTAACACTATGAACCCCAATCAATAAACAAACAAATCGAACGGAGCCTGCTGCAGTAGCCCAGTTAGTTAGTGGCGACCTACTCCGCTCATTCTTCTTTGATTATCCACTCACGGATTTGAGTCTGCTATTGTCCTCATGTATATGAGTGAGTCAACAATGTGGCTCTCATAATCACTGGGGTGCTTTTTACAAGGTTTCCCAAGGGTTAAGGGCAATTTGTAACTTTGTAGTCTTTACTAAGCGCTGGAGGAAGATTAACTTCCCTATACACTAGACAGTAATGTATGAAAACACCTCACATTTTATGCCTGCTAGTGCCAATTATTGTTGGAATACACCGGCATCACATTTGTGAGATACACTAAATGATTATGTAAAACACCAATCGATCAATATCTTAGCAATTATGCTACCTGCCCTCTGGCTAAGGGCAGTTTGTTCGAAGAGTAGCAATATTGTCTTTACTTAGCACTGGAGTAAAATTAACCTTCCAACAGTACGGAAATGCGTCACATCTTAGTTGTGTTAGTGTCAATTATTGTTCGAATACACTGCCGTGATATAAGTGATATGAGTGAAATACCCTTAAGCAGGGCATAAAACACCAATCAATCAATGCTACGTCGCTTTGCGATTAGAATAAATTCACCTACAGTTAAAGCATAGGCCAAGCAAACTATCACAACTTGTTGACATTTTACGGTAACTGCTTTGAGGTTACTGTGTTATGTTATGAAACTCAGAAAACTGGCTTATTCAGCATTGTGTCCAGTGAGTTATATATAGCAAACAAAGAACAACAAAAATAAACAGATACATGATAGTTTAGAAAATCATGTGTGTGATCTCCATGTCACGCATTTGTGAGAGAGGTCATGAGAGAGAGAATATTAGCAGGGTTTCTCATGGAGAGTGATCACTCACTCCATCCACCTACTGGAGAGTGATCATTCTCCCCCACCTAAGGAGAGTGATCACTCATCCCCCCCACCCACAGAATAGTGATCACTCATCCCCACCCACCTACAGGATAGTGATCACTCACTCCACCACCTACAGGATAGTGATCACTCACTCCACCACCTACAGGAGAGTGATCATTCTCCCCCACCTAAGGAGAGTGATCATTCTCCCCCACCCACCTACAGGATAGTGATCACTCCTCCCCACCCATCTACAGGATAGTGATCACTCATCCCCACCCACCTACAGGATAGTGATCACTCATCCCCACCCACCTACAGGAGAGTGATCATTCTCCCCCACCTAAGGAGAGTGATCACTCACTCCACCACCTACAGGATAGTGATCACTCATCCCCACCCACCTACAGCTCATCTAGTTTAAGGTTTAGGTACACTATTTTCATCTCTTGCAGATTGTTCAATTTAACATTAAATCACTCCTTTAGATTTTACCTCTCCTGTTGATTTCCGACACAAACCTCTCTATAATACTGTTTTCAAACAGTCTACGAATAGTCAAAACTTTGTTACCTTTAAAACTTAACATCTTTTCACCTTTTTTGTTGACCGAGACTTTGTGCCTACAGTTTGTATACACTTTGATGTCTTCCTTTTAATTTAATAAGATATCTCTTGTGGGTTTTTTAGCTCTTGAATTAATTTACCTTTGTAAATTCATCAATAGCTCATTGTTTTGTTTTTTTATTTACTCTTGTAATATTTCTCAAATGAGCATTTTAAGCATTTATTGTAGTTGATATTGAGTTCACTAAGAATTAGGTTATCACAAAGCATTATATGTCTGCGCTTTCCCAGTGAGAAAGAGTGGCCGTCTTTTACTCCGTTGTGCTCCTTCTCCTGTGAGCCTTTGTGTAGCCGCTAGCCAGAGGCCCAAGTTTGAATCTCAATGGACACAAGCAGAATTTTCTTTCTCTTCAATAAAATTATATAATATGTTTAGAATCACTATTTTTGCTAGGCATTTATTTGGTGATTCGATTCGTGACTCTCTTTTCACGGGTCTCTAAAAATAAATCTTTAATATGGAATTCATAATTAAGGGTTTAACAAATTTAATACTATATTTGGCAAGTGCCCTCTCCGGCTAAAGGCAGTGTGTTTTAAAGTACATATATCCACTAAGGTAAAACATAAATTCCTCCTACAGAATATATGTTTGTCAACGTCTAAAGGTATTTGGGAGAGTCTCACAATGTGTTTAAGTACCCTAACCAAACCTAATAAACATACATTTTTCCTTTAAATTGAAATTATTGAAAATATATTTGTTATGTATTGTTTAATATCACACCTAAAATTCATTTTCTTTGATTTATACCCAGACAAATGGCTATTTTTGAAAATTTTCCCATAGTTTTTATTTAACAATTTGTGTTTGTGAGATATTATTGTTTCAGTATTTATGATATTATTAATATATTGTATTTTGTATGATTTCAGTTGTGGGGAGGATTATTGGGGAACGTACTGTGAAGACGAGAACCCATGTCGACCTGCCGCTAACCTATGTATGAATGAAGGAACATGTATAGTAAGCAATGTGAACCAGCAACCAAAAGCTACCTGTGAATGTCCTGTTGGTGAGTACTGGTGCCATTTGTCACGTAAATACATTAGTTTTTCTGCCCACCGCCTTGGGCCCGTAGGGGAGCGGGTTGGCCAGTCCTGCAGAATACTCTCCCAGCTTCCTCAGTCTATCATAAGAGGCGAGAAAAGAGCTGATCTGTTTGTACATTTTGTATTTGTCTCCCTCGTCATATAAGTGAAATACCCTTGAGTACGATGTTAAATCAAACCAATCAAACAAACAAACAAACAAACAAACAAATATTATTCCTACTTCCATGTACCATTCTGTTGCTCTGGTGCTCTCAGAGCTAAAGGGGAACAGGAAGCTGATCTGTTTGTGGTGTCTGTATTACGTCTTGTTGTTGTCCTGTATTTGTCCCGTCTTGTCTTTGTTTGTTGCCAGTGGTGTCGAGGGTGGTTTCCTTCATCCATTAGGCTGGCACGTCGTCATATAAGTGAAATACCCTTGAGTATGACGTTAAACCCCAAGCAAACAAACAATCGATGTACCATTCATTAATTTTCCTGTTCGTAAGCTTTGCCATTTGATTGAGCCTTCAGTTTCCATTTTGTAGCATTGCGCACTAATCCTACTTCGATGTACCGTTAGCGAGTTCGTCTGTGAACCATCGTGTATACGAATGAGTCACATGATTAGGCTCTGACAATGGCGGTGGCGGTGTTTACAAGGTTCCTCTTGGTTTTCCTCCATTCTTAATAAGACAGAGTGAGATATGGAAAATCCATTGCCAAAGAATTGAAATTCAGTACTCCTAAAGCCCCAATCAAATAAAAACAAACTAAATATTTATATCTAATGTGAGAGATGATTGTATAGTGGAGGTAAGTCATCATCAATTTGATGGAGAGATACAGTAATAACTAAAAAGTGGATCTTTGAGGAGACGAGTTATTGGACCCATGTCTTATTTAATATTTACAGGTTTTCTCGGAACTTTATGTGAGATACCGGATTCCCAAAGTGCCTGTTATGTTAATCCGTGTTCAAACGGAGGCACCTGTCGAAATGAAGGAGTTTTAACCAATTATTCATGCTTCTGTCCAGTCGGCTTTAGAGGTTGGTATATTATTGTGGCATTTGTTTTACTGATAATTCACAGGCAACTGAACATTCACCATTTGAAATAATGGCTAATATTGTCACTCTAATAAAGTAAGGGCCTACGTCAATTTTTGACCAGTTACTTCAGGATTGTCACCTGATGTAAAAGTGCTTACTACAAACGCTAACTTTTAATCTCTTGGAAATTAATAAAACAGTTGTCAAAGTCAAGCATATGACATATTCAGATTTACAGGTAATATCAATTTATCTCAAAAGGGGTAAATATGACTTGGGCACTCACTTATTAGGGTGATCATGATTTTGAAAAGAAACTGGGAAGCGACTCGAAGCTCCTACAGAAATCTGCTTTCTTCTTAAACCTCTTGTTTAAAAAAAATGTTGTTTTATCCAATTTCTGTTTTCAACATCCAGTGTAATTTTGGGTCTACTGATTGAATTTCATAGGTTTTATTTGCATATATGATAAATATTCATGTCTTTTTCACCTGAAAATAAGCCCCATGAATATTTATTGTGTGCCCATAGGTGGTCCTTTTTCAGTTAAGTGTGGGACCCCTGTATAAAATGGGGGATTTGTAGCTAATTATCTTTTGTGATCTTTGAATATGCATTTTGTTTCAATTTACTGTTTTGCCTATTTTCAATTATTTTATGGCTATAAGTTTGTCTTCCCCACATAATTATAATGACCCTTATTGATTTTTAAGGGTATTGTATCTGTCAATCAGGAAATCTCTGGATAGTTTTAACAACCTTTCTTGTCTACATGTACTTTCCTTTAAAATACCAAGTCAAATCTTTGTACTGTGAAATATTGTTGACTACTGCATTGAACACAAAGCCTTCTATCATACAAACAATATTTTACCTGTTTATCAATCTGGATAGGTAGGTTGAGCTATGTACACCTTGTCCTGGTCACAAAGCATGGGAGACAACTCTCAACATATTTCCCAAGATTCATTGAACTGAAAAGACCATCTAGGGGCCACTTCCAAAAAAGATCAGATTTAAATAAAAGCACAAACTCCTCTTAATTTATTGTAATTATTTATTATTTATTTATTTATTCTGAGTAGCTCAGGTTTTTGTGTTTTTATTTAATTCAACCCACGTATGAGTCTTAAACAATATAAGATCTGTCTTCTTTAACCGTTGCTGCTATATTTTGCATTAATGGTGACCAGATGATGTTTATGCTATAAAGGCTTCACACCTTTATACCATAGCATCATTTTAAACCAATAAAATAAACACAACTGAACATAATGTTGCAAATTTAGCAAACTTTAAAAAATAAGTTTGTGCTATGAAGAGTGTGCCTGCAGAGCATTTTAAAGGCCTTCCCATTTCCTACTTACAGAGTTAAAATAAAATGACTGCTTTCCTTCACCCATTGACCTGGTGCATGAGTGAAATAATCATAAGTACAGTATATTAAACCCCAATCAAACAAACAATTTATCTTTATTTGTATCTTATCTTTCAGGGAAACATTGTGAGTTAGTGGACCATTGTGTTTCCCAGCCTTGTCGTAATGGAGCTACCTGTACGGCCCTGCGTAACGGTTACACATGTACCTGTGCGCCCGGTTACACTGACACTATATGTATGCAGGATATTAACGAATGTGCGGACAACCCTTTCCTGTGTAAAAATGGAGGTGAATGTCAAAATAAACATGGATCTTTTGTGTAAGTATATTAGTTTAATTGACCTTCCACATGTTCGGATTAGAATTCGCGTTTTTTTGTTGTTGCAAAAAATGTTGTTAATGATGTTGGGGTCTGACTTTGACCTTGACCGTTGACCAAAAATTAGCTGCAGTTTGAATATGGAGTTTATATGTTGAATTCTTCTGTGACTCGGGAATGGATACAAGATTGCGTTGAAGTTTGCAAAATGTATCAGATTTCTGTACCTGAAACTTCATATATTTCACGAATATCTCTGAAGAGGAAATAAATTAATTCCTTTCTTCTTTACAGCTGTTTATGTCCAAAACAATACCGTGGCGTTTTTTGTGAGCAGGATTTTGTTCCTTGTGCTCCAAGCCCTTGTCAAAATGGTGGAACATGTGTACGCACAGGGGAGCTTACTTTTAACTGTGTCTGTCCAGCAGGTAAGGGAGATAACTCTGTTACTTTTTTTTTATCTATTTTTAATGTAGCTTGTGGTAAAGTGCAGAGATTGGATTTGCGTTAACTTGTGAAGACTACCCAAAATTGTGTAAATGTATTGTTTATGAATTTATTGATTTATTCATTTAAGGCTTGACATTTTTGGTTTGTTATAAAACCATTGCAGAAAAAATTATAAAATATTTATAAAATAGATGTGCTGTGAATCTTTTTTTTTTCATTGCTGGTTTGTTACCATTTTCTACTGACATTAATAACCTATATGTTGAAAAGGTGGGTCAGGTAATTTGGGTGTGTCATTAAATTATAATACAGACATAATTAAACGTCCCATGTCTGTCGCCATGGTAACTAGGTGGCCCTGTTGCTAGGTTAATTACTTCACGCGTAACTGGAGTCTACTATTACCGCACATGATTGCACAGGAGGCTGACTAAATGAGATATATATAGTGAGGAGCTAGTGATGTAATTAAGCACGGTTAAATAAAATCACTGTTATTATAGAACCTGTTGATTGGGTTTGTGCTATGGGTTGAAATGTTAACAGTGCGTGTCATTCCCATTGTTGTTTTCATAGCGTCAGCCGTGTCATGCTTTGACAAATTAAAATTACAAAATGATTTAAAATTTTTTTTTTTTTTTTTAGATTTTTCTTTCACTTTGACATGAACACTTTATCTAATTGTACCAAAGAACGACGTTAAACTGTAATCAGACAAACAAAGCAATTTAATTGAACCAAAGCTTATGTCCTGTCATTGTTTTGGGGTTTTTTTTGCGCTAACTGTCAGAAGGGCACTTCCTATTGCCCTAGTGCTCCTGGAGCAACAAGAAGCCAAAATGTTACATCTTTGTTTACGTTGTGGTTGCCCTGTCCCCTTTGTTGCCAATGGCTTCAAGGGTGCTTTCCTTCACTCATAGGGCTGACATTCCATCATATAAGTGAAATAACCTTAAGTATGGCAGTAAACCCCAATCAAACAGTCCTACTATTTGTCATTGTTGATTCACCCATGGATCTGGAACACATTCGAAATAACCTTAAGGAGAGTAGTAAACCCCGAACAGTTTTATTATTTGTCACTTTTTGATCTGTAACATACAGGTATTCTAAATAACCTTAAGAACTTGCATAACCCCAATGAAACAAATGCAACTTTAGCAACTGTGTACAGATCCTTCTGTTAGGGGGAAGATTCCTGTTGCTCTGGTGCCCTCAGAGCTAAGGGGCAACATGATGCCTATTTCTTTCTGATATCTTCAGGGTTCGAAATACCCGCTGGCCCGCCTGCCCATGGCCAGTTAAAATCACTGCAGGCAGGCCAATGTGAACGTACAGTAGTCCTGCTGGCAAGTTGGTTTTTAGGCTGTT
>JAVFBX010252088.1:0-10006 GCA_034783855.1 Mopalia kennerleyi | reverse complement strand
AACAGGCTAGACACAATAAACGAAGCATCACATTCAGAGAATAGCAAGTAACTAGGTAATTTGCCGCAAATGTGAATTGAAAAAGGAAATCAGTTGATTTTTCCTGTATGGGACCATCTCACGAGAGGAAAAAATATTAACGGTAAAAGAAATTTCCAACTTGCATGTTGGCGTCGTTTAACTTGTTTTAATGGCTTTTTAAAGCTGGAACACTGACATAACACAATTCTAAGGATTTCTACGACTCCCATGATTGATACAGAAGTTGAATTTCATAAATATGTGTAATGTAACTTCCATTTAAATTTCTTCAAATAGTATGAAATCCAGTGTAAACTTTCTAGCCAGTTAATGTTGAGGGTGTGAGTGAAATGCCTTGCGAGGAACCTGGCCATGCGTTTTGACCCGATTATAATTGCATCATGTCGGTCTATATAACATTGTTTGACCTTAGCTCATCTCTGACACCGTATCGCACTACCACTCTTTCCACTTAATAAAACAACATGTTCTCTTCTTGCAAATTTCTTCCAGTACGTCGTTAAATACCGGACATTTCAGAAAAAGGTGTCCGCGCTGAGTTATTTTTTTTAAATTTAATGCCTTTCCGCAAAAAAAAGGCATGTAAGTCATGTGATCTGCGATATTTCACGAGATTTACTACACTTCCGTTTACCTCCTACATTTTTTCCAGTTCCAGCATAAACGAAAAGTTAAAACGATAACCAGATAATCTAAGTGTAAATACGGATTATTATTTGATTGTTGACAAAAGCTATACAATTTCATAGACGTTTGATTCCTGTACACCCGGTATGCAATGAATGTGTACTGAATGGTGTTATTTTTGCGTAACTTTACAGACTTGTTGCCAAGTTAATATTTTTGCCATTATTGTCCTTGGAAATTGTTCAGTACTAGACGTCATTTACGAGCTCACTAATCAACAAACTCCATTTCCTTCGTGGCCTTCACAAGAGCTCGTCTACATTCCAGTGCTTGTTTTTAACAGTAATATGTGTAAAATAACAAAGCATTAACCGCACGTTAGCTCTCAAGCTTTGATAACAGACACTTGAATTGAGCATATCGTTACACTTCTGGACAGATTTCTGAGTATCAAGCTGGCCAATCGCTGCATACGTAACAAAATCTGCGGTAGCGCTTTTCCAAATTAGGCACTTTGAAATCTGCCGCCGAATTGAAGACCCGCTGGAATACTCTCATTCGATTGGCTGAAAGTCTCAAGTGTTAAGTTTTGTTGACCAATTTATCTCCGCGACGGGATTGCCAGAGCTCTTACACAGTGCTCTCACCTTTTTTTTGAGACACTGTATAGTTGGAGTATGAGTCTCTTTGAGAATTAATATTCGCTATAAAAATCGTCACCAGCGAGTGGTCGTTTCCCGTTTTCTTTTTTTACACTTAAACCTCCATCTCAAAAATACGTGATATCAATCCTCATTAACTAATATTTCCTCCACAGTTACTGGTTAGCAATACCACCAAACTGATTGTCCGATGCATTATTGATGAATGGCTCGGCAAAAGAAACACAATGATTTCCCAGCGTTGTCGTTTTTTCCAAATTTAAAGTCTATTGTTCTCCACCAAACTGTTAATGGTTTCGATGGAAGCAAATCGAATTCATGTGGCTACTTATTTCTGAAAATCAACTCAATTAAATCTGGTCCTGGTTCCCTGGTGTTTGCCATCAAGTGCTCCCGTGCTCACTGTTGAAGCTATCACAAGACCCGGTCAGGTAATTTTGTAGCCATTCCCAAAGGCCGTAGCTGGCGAGTCGGAATAAAGTCATAAAGACTACCGAGTTCAAAGTCTAGAAAATGCTCGATAAGTCAGATGTCCTGACTTAACGATGTTTGAAATTATATATTCACCATTTTAGTCGACGGTTGAAATGGCACATTTCCGGATGTATATTACATAAGTTGTCATTGTAAATATTTTACAAATGTCGTCGGATAAATGCTGGTAATCTAAGTAAAATGAAAATCTAGCTACAGCAAGATTTATGCTTCTGCAATGGAGACATTGAATAAAATCGTTATAATACTCTCATTAATAAGTATTCAATTTTGTAATCTGACGTACTTATATATGAAAATATATCATATTTGAGCAAGAGCTAGATCTTTGCCTGTATTAAAATCTGACAAAGCATTGGCAAAGCTCTACATGAAAACTTGCTAAGACACGCTGTATTAGATTTAGAAGTCAAATTCCGCAATGGCTATGTTGTCCGCTTGGAGATGTAACTGTTGAATTTAAGTTGCTTGTAATAAAAGCTACAATGCAAATAGCGCTGACAGTTTTATTTGTACTTGAAACTTGTCGAGTTGTCAATACCATAATAAAGAGGCCAAAGTTACGCGGTATGTAGTAGTACAAACGTGGTCCACCTGCTAACGTTACATTTTCACTAAATAGAATCTCACTGTTTTCTTAAATAAGAATTTAGACCACTTTGAATTTATCTTTCTATATTTAAAAAAAATATTTGTTTCCAGTATGGCCATCCATATTATACAATCTATTAGTCGCGTGTCATCTTTAAATGATGTGTAAGCCGATCAGTAAAAGCAGATGTTCATTAACTGAGATTTACTGTCATTTGTATTCTAAATGCGACATTTTGATTAGCTATATCGCCTCTAGCAGAAATCCCACGGGGGTTAAAGAACATTGAAGCCTTGAGAAACGCCACAAATCAAATATCACAGCGCAAACATTCAAATGATAGGGACAATCATCCTGTGTGATCCAGCTTGGACCTTGTCTTTTGAAACGCCCGATTTCACCAGTCAAAAGGGTTTCGATGCCAGTAAAACATGTATGTCACCAGTTACAGAAAAAAGGCTTTATTTTAATAACTTCTTATCGTTTCTGTCCACATCGCTTACAGAGACCAAGTATATGGGGTACAACATATATTGGAATTTCGTGCCGCCAGCAATAAAGGTATAAACTATTATACACCCATAGGACAGCGACGCAAACGAATTGTAATCAGCTACGGTTTTATACACAGCATTTCAGTCAAAGGCATTCTCGTTTGTTGCGATACGGTAATCTGTTGCAGTGCGTCACAATGCAGTGTTTGCAATAATAGCCGATCCTGTGGGCTGGATATTTTAATAAGAATAGTTTATAATATTGCAAAGGAAGACGTGTTAAGGTGCAAAATGTCGCCCGTTGTGGCCATGCAAATGCGACATTTTGTAGATGTTATGGCCATGCAAAATGGGGGACGACAATTTGCAACTAGTGGCGTTTTACATGTCCATAGCCGTTGCAAATGGTCGTCGGTTTCGGGGGCGACATTATGCAACTGATTGACTACAACGTTTTTACGGTGTATGTACTTGTATAGCATGTATTAATCTAACATATTGGCTACCTACATATTTGTCCAATATTTTCTATAACGTTTAAATTATCAGGTATTGCAATCTCTCGAGAAATATGTAGGTTACGTGTAACAACTCTGGATTAAGATCTATTTAGAAACCTGTCCCATGGAGAACTTGAGAGGATTCATCAGTTTGAATTCAGTGGTATTACGGAGCAAGTGTTTCATTAAATACTTTATGGTGTGTTGTGTATCGATTCCAGTTGTTGCATATCGAATCAATGTTGTATATTATAAGAGTCTTCGTGTTTTGATTGTTTGGTTGATTGGGGTTTAACAGGTAAATGAAGCCAGCACTTTCATAAATGGCAACACAATAAAGGCAATATAAGAGAATCACAGGACGTTGTACAAATACATCTCTGCTGTATGTTGTCCCTTAGCTCTAAAAGGACCAGAGCAACATGAAGCTTCCTCCTAACCCTCTGCCAAAAGTCTTCGTACAAAATCGATCGCGTGCCGCATTAGTATTCGCGAAAAAGGGTTATTAAATATGTATAGTATAACGTTAACAGATAAATCATGGTAGCTGTATTGTTCGATCAAATGTACACCAATAACAAATATAACCTTCCAAACAATTGGATATCCATTTGAAAAACCCGCGTGTATTAACTGCAATTTGAACTAGGCTTGCATCTAAAACTACTGCCATGACTACATAAATACATTCACTGATGGTAATCCTGTGTAACTAAACGCAATTTTATGATCATACGTTTACATCCTAAACCGATTCACGAATTAACCAGAATGCATCATATTGCCAATGTTGTCTTCAACATATAACTGATCTGTTGATGAAACGTTATAGACCCCTGGGAATCTCTGTCATAAAAGTCCAGTGTGAATGCTTGCCATCATTTATCAATATACCATGTATTATTTAGTACATATCAATCAATCAATCAATCAATTCAAACAAAAAAATATACTACACTACCGTGTGATCACGCTTTTGTTATTAATGGCAGAACTTGGACCCTGTTGTGTGTAAACATACATGTGCGACGCCTGATCAATTGAGTTTGACGGACTAAATGTAGGATTCAAGAGTAGATTTTACTTCTCCAAACACAGATGTACGGAATGAAGAAATCGATCAGAGGAACTATAATATTAATTTAACAATGGATTTCAATCAGTCATTGAAATTGACGTGATGGCTTTTATACAACACCATTAGAACAGCTAGAAAGGTAGCGTGTCTCTTATCTGAGAATAGTGTTGATACAAATAATCAGTAGAGAGCATTACAGAACATGTTAATACCGTAGATATCGCTCTAATGAATGGCGGGAAGAATAACCCACTCGTCTTCCGGGTCACCCTTAAATCATTCGTTCGAGCAATATTGATGATACCCAAACTTAACATTGTATATATGGCCCCAAAAACTACACAATATACAGCAAGTGTACGTTAGACAACTCCTTTGCTAGTCAGTAAATGGTGTTTGTACTTATTTCTATGCATATGTGTACAAACTAGTGTGACCTTCATATTTTCTGTTTGTCATTTATAAACTATTAAACAGCAGTTTCTAGTATTCATGAAGCCACTACATATTCTAAGTATTACTCTTAGTCGATCTTTTATAGACAATTAATTTTATGCCTACTATAATACCATACTTATTATTTTGAAAATAATAGCTCAACATATTTTACCATTACTAATTAGGCTGCGCCAGAACAAGCTTAGAATATCAAAGGAATGCTGCTTTAGGTTGAATTTTACTACAGAATGGTCTGAAGCATCTTTTTCTCCTTAACGCTGTATCAATATAAGAGCCAAAAGAAAATACGTTTTTACTATGGTGATATCAAATGACAATGAGAAACGTATCGTGTTACTTACTTAGCTGTGTTAACATTAGGTTTTATTTTAGTAAGAAATACTGTAACATGATCCGAGGAATTGTAGTAATACAATATCCGTGTTCATGTTTGGTTTTCGTGTGAAGTATTTTGATACTCTTTTCAATCCTTAACATCAAATATTTATTGGTGAGATGACCTATATATCAAAAGGGGATTATGATGCTGTTGGTTTATCACTGAAGTAACGAAAAGCGAAAGTTACCGAAAAGCGTAACAATAACTGTCGCTAAAAGATGAACAAACAATATAATCAAGTGACCCAGATTAGATAGAATGTAAACAGTTGTTATGCAAAATTACGCTTGGAGTGTAGAAAGCTTTTATATTTTCGTCAGTTTGTTGACTCAAGTTGGTTACTCATGTATGGAGGATTGTTCATGTCATATTGTTTCGTTCTCAGTAATATTGACTGTTATTCACTTAATATTCATCAGTCACCACAACGACAACATGGCTTTAATGGAATTCATTAAAAACAGTATTTTGAAATAGGTGTGAAGAATATTTATTTTATAATAATGGATGTGTTTTTTATTCAGCAGCGACATGACATGAAAAATCTAGCATACTTTAGTTACCAAAGTGGAACTAGGGCAATTAGTAAAGGTATAAAGACCTTGTACAGTTTTTGTATTCAGGCTGAATTGGTAGTTCGTTTACTTCCACTTCAATATAGATAAATGTAATGCGTTCGTGGCAAAAAGGTATAACAGTTAGTTTGCAAGCATAGTCGTCTGTTATAAGTTAGTTTAATATATTTTAAGTTAAGCTGATTTGTCGGTATGGTTCGTAGCGTGGTTGATCCATGAATTAAATATATGTACAAACTGTAATGACGTTCATGCCAGAAAGTATTGTATTCCCATTAACCGTCGAGTCGATGGCCAACCAGTTAGTATTGGCGTTGTACAATTGAGCGAAACTGGGCCAGAGGTGTGTCTCTAAACGCACAATAGACTTTATCTATGTTACTTTATTTGACATTAATAATGCATATTGCCAAAGTGTTTCACATCTAGAACTACGAGCCTTGTAAAGAGAGACAATATACGGTAAAGATTGGGGTGTCAGGTATATTACCTTCCAATAAAGAAAAATAAGTAGCTATCAGATTGCATTTGAAGAGGATTACGATAAGTCATTTGAAAGTTTGTAGTTTTCTTTTAGGATAAAAATGATTTCTTTTTCCAAACAAAATTAAAAGCCTACACAGTTAAGCTTTATCTTTTCTAAGGATTCAAGATTATATTCTCCAAACATAAAAACGGACAATATTGTAGATCAAAGGCTTAAATTCTGCTAGTTATTTTTATTTTATATTTAAATGAGAACCTTTCGATATGTATACACCTGCGATATACCTACTGTAGATATAAAACAAAGACCGCTAAATTGGATATGCCCGTGTTAGCATAATGTTCAATGCAATGGATGAAATGAAGAGTAGGTATGTTTATAATAAACAAGCGGACCTGGCAGAGTCTTTGTAAAAAGTGAGGAAACGTTAAGTGGAGTTGTAATGTTAAGTAAATAAGTGCTCAGATCCAAGTTGTTATTGAATCAAGAAGTATGCATGTGAAAGATATGCAGCTAGTATACCAATCTCTTTTACACGCCGCTTCTTTGTTTTCCTTTTTCTGGTAAAAGTAAACAGTTGTTAGATCATATACAATGACTGATGTTGAGTGCTGGGTGATGCATGTAATATATATTCGCCATTAACTCTTAGAGATACCGAATGAAACACATATGAACAACTTTTATCAAATGGTTTGGACAATAGTTCAATTCTCAAAAAGACCAGATCATAGTAGTGGCGGATCGGCAACGAAAACATAATTTTATAATGTTATATCTATAATTGTAAATTTGGTTACACTGCCGTTCTATATGAATGGTCAATTTTGAGACAATTTAATTGAATAAACAGTTTCTGGGGAATAAATCGACTTATTGGTGTTTAACGCCATGCTGGAGCCATTCGTGTAACTCGTTCATATACTCGATGGTATGCTCTGGTGAAAAAACCAAGGTTCCTCCATACCTGACAGCATTAGTATACTGTCTGTATCCAGAGAACAGGGAATATATGAAAGTAAAAGATGTTTTATCGATCGGTCAATATAGCAACTAGTCCATGTAAAACAAAATTGCACAAAAACGTGCAACGCTATAGTCGAAATCATTTCATACGGGATACAAAATCTGTTTTAACAAACTGACTGCAGAAAACTGCATTGTACTTTCCAAGTGAAAACGCTACGAAGGCCACCGTATAATTTTACGTTTGTGATCACTATTCGCTTTATTAACAGAAGTCGTAAACATATTGGCATGTGGAGACATGGTTTTATTCAGTAACAGAAGTGTAATTTATTATTATGACAGCACAGTTGGCAGAGTTTATACGAGTGCACAATACCGAAACAAAAAACAATTTGTTATGACAAATTTAAGTCGACTCAAACGTCCAGTTCACACAGGTACAATGTATGTTGCCATCTATTAAACTGACATAAACTATGTTCACATAAAGATTCAAATTATGTCAGTGTAGTGGTACAGTTCGGGGCGGTTTCGGCTATTCAACCAATGCATTCATAATCATCTTCATGTAACAGAAACTAGATTGTAAATTCCTGCAACGATATCCTTACGGCCAAGCATCTTCTGTTAATCCAGATAACATCAAAATGATGATCAATACAGCAGACGACGAAAGAATAAAAAGTCTTTTTTAAAAATAAGTATCCACGTTGAACCACAGAAGTAATAGTGACCCAATAAAAAGGCGTTATTTTGGGATTTTAGCTTCCTCCGAATCGACTGTCTATTTGAGATCTTTCTTGGAGCCATGTTTTCGTCTACCAGGTGATATCAATTGTGTCATTATCCACCGATCAATGCTGATTTTATTGTGGACCAATCAAGCTTTTATTCTCATTTTACTACAGAACTTTGGCTTACGTTTGTACTGCAGATATAACTTGTTAATTGCCAATCATCTAGTTTAGCGAAGAACAGCAGCGCAAAGCATCAAAATAACGTTATTGAGATTAAAACACATTAAGCGTACTATTCGAGACAATCTTATGACATACAAATCGAAAATCGTATGCCATTTAAGCGGCTTTATGAAGTTAGTAGTGAACAAAACAAAGTTATGTAGATACATTTGCATCATTAGTTCTAGTTTGCGTCAAGCATTTTATTACATAAATATGATTTCGAGATCTCCTCCGCTGTGTCTAATTTCACCCAATTCAATATTAAACACCATTGGAGTCCAAATAGTTTCTGGATACGTCTCTACAACAAGCATATCCCACCATTGTGCTCTATCGGGTCATTTTCATTTATTTCCAATAAGCCATTAATGGTTGACGTCAGAACCAATCTTGTAGATAAATGGGAGCCCAATCCCGATGAAGTATTATGAAAGTACCCTCGGTTTTACGTGGGAGTGTTTGGCGAGTTGATCTCGATTCAATAAATGTCTATAAATGGTTTGCGTAATCATTCTACTTGACATTCGTCTTAAAAGGAATGCATGCTTTTTTCCATCATCGTCGAGTAGGATATTTAGCCTGGTGTGTCTTTTCATAAGTCCTTCTTTCAGGCGTAATAAGTAGTGCCCCCCAACTGTGAAACACGGTACATTTTCTACACTTGTCGCTGATTATAAACTTATTAAGGCTTGTGGATATAGTTTGATGTCTACAAATGAGAAATACAAATGCATATATGACTGACTTTCCATGATGTGGACTTCTGGTTACTGGGGTTTTACGCTGTACTTTAGGCTAGTTTATTCAGATGATGGCGTGTAAGCGCAATGGGCGTAGAATAGCGCCATCGACTTAACAGGCAACATAACAAAGTCGTCACAATACGCAGCAAAAATACACCACAAAGGCATTGCTTCGCATCTTAGCTCCGAGAAAACAAGTGCGACACGAAGGACCCTCTCTACTTTAGTAAATTCCACACTCTAGTAAATCCCACTTTGTACTTATTGGGGTATAGTCTGTTCCTTGCTCAATTACAAATGAAAACCGAGCGGAAGGCTCGTAAAAACCACCCCACGATTGCCGGAACAATACCTGATTGTCTACATGCGGACTGGATCGCGCGGTACATCGAAGTAGGATTAGTAAACGCACAATCTAACCACTAAGCCACGGCCTCGGGCCGCCATAGTGTTGGAATTGGTTTAATAGTTTTCGAATACTATAGCTAGCTGACAGTCTAGACGGACTAGATATTTAAGATTAAGATTCGTGCCAAACTTGTCAAATTTTGACCCATTTATTTTACCAAAAATCAAATGACATCTACGAGCAAATTCATGGTTTAGAATTCGTTACCGGTATATATATACCTTTTAAAACATAATGTGGTTAACTTGGATTGGGCTTACTTCTTTGTTTTCTTCTCTTTTAGTCTAACTACAACAACCCTTTGCGTTAGAGAATCCAACTTCCAATTATCAGCTAACAAACGTCAGTTCTAATGATACTCACATAGACAGTAAACGGGTTGAACAATTACCGATACCAATTGTTTTCGTCGTCCAGCTGCTGTTACTTGGACTCAATTATTCTCATCGTAACCTTATATGGAATATGACCTACTTTTAAAACCACATCATTACTGTAATGAAGGTAGTTGTCTGACATTTGTCTACCGTAAT
>JAVFBX010252077.1:0-10007 GCA_034783855.1 Mopalia kennerleyi | reverse complement strand
CCTTAAAGACAACCGTCCTTAATTTAAAAAGTACTGGTGGGGGACTATGGATTGCCCTGCAATACTTCATGCTTGTTTATTTAGTAATATTTTCTAAAATTTCTCAGTGAGGACTGCTTTTAGCATATTAGCATTGCAAGCGAAGCCAATTTTAAAAGCTGAAAAATCAACTTGAATGTCAGGGCCTGAACCAGGTACAAAGGTTGGGCACCCATCATTTAGTTTCCAACCAAAACATAGACAAAGGTAGAGAGGCATTTTGTGAATGCTAGTAAGTTCGATGAAAGTGATGAACAATGTGAATCATAGATTTTATTTTTTTCAGCGGTTTCAGCAATTACAGCTGAATATGCATCATTTTTATAGGCCAGAAATCAAGAAGAGGGTTTCTAAAATCACCGTTTTTACAGAAACAGGGTATCTCCTTTGACTTATAACTTCTAGCAGTTGGGACAGAAAAATAGGCTTTACCACAGGGGGTCTTACATGTTATTTCTTTGGACTGTCCCATAATTAGAGTGCCCCAACTTATAGAAGTTATAGGGTATTACCCTATCGTTCCCATGTTAAATTTGTCTGAAATCAGATGTCTCAAATGTCTTCTTGGGTGTCTTAAAGATCCTCTGTAATCAGAGGAGTATCGCGGTGTCTTAAAGACATCGTGACACTCCTCTGATTACACACTAATCTATGTGTCCACTCGTCCTTTGGACACCCTGAATTGGATAATTGCCTCATTTGGACACCCTGTTTTAAAAACTTTAACATGCAGGAGATAGGTAAAAAAAGTGAAGCAAAATGACCATTTTGGACACCATGCATTTGATTTCTGTCTTATCCCCTGTTTATACTTAGGGGTTTAGGCTGCCAGACAGGTATCGCCCAAACCTGCATCATGCGCCATACAACACAAGCCAAGTACTGTTTACCTTATTAGCTTATTGTAGCCCACCTGTGAAGTGACCTACTTTTATGATCATTCCAGAAAAATCATGCAACCATATTCAAGTGAAATCCCATGTGTTATGTAGGATTTGTAGAGAAATGTGTGATTATATTCAGGTGTACTTGTAATAATCTTTGTTACTCATTTATTTTCTGCAGAATGTTGTGGGTTGACATTTAGATAATGGCTTCCAGTACTCCTGCTGTGTGTTTATGGGTGAAGGCTGAACCCTTCTCTTACGGAGCTTTGCCTGTACCCCCACATCCCAGGCTTTCAACAAATGTGAGTTTCTAGAATGATGTTATGAATTAAGTTACAGTTGCACGAATAGGCTTTCTCGTGCTATCGGAGCTATGACAGGCTTAAAAAAGCAAGCAATAGAACAGATTTATCCCTTGTTGTAGTTTGTCTAAATTGAACTTTATCAGATTATTTTTTTCCAACTATCTTGTGCTTTTTGTCCGATTTGTAAAGTTGTTCCAACTGTCTTGTGCTTTTCGTCCGATTTGTAAAATACGATTACAGCCGTAGCTACCTTACAAGAAGTAGATCTGTTATCACATCTTGTAAGACTAAGAGAGTCAGTGAAATAACCTCAAGTACAACAAACAAACAACATCTTAATAAAAAAGATGTGAGAAGTGTACACCTGGTCCAATGTCATGGTTTACAAGTCGCTGTTCAGGTTTCCCTTTCTATTTACATGATCTATTATCTTAAAACAACACAATTCTGAAGCAAGGTATTTAAATTAGTTAGTAAAATAGTGTTACAGTGTAAAGCATTTCCATGATGTATTACTAAATATGTGTTTTGTGTTATTTTTATCAGAATCTAAAGAAGATTGTGCCATACTGTAAGACAAAAGGAAAGTACGGTTTTCCACGAATGAGGTACATAGTGCATGAGTTTACACGCAATGTTTAAATACAAATGAAAAATCACTTTTTGATTTACTGCATGTAGGTGTCTGATCTCCAATTAGAGTACTCACAGGGGGTTTAAACATTGGTTCCTGTTGCCCTGGTGTTCTCAGAACTAAAGGGAAACAGGAAACGGATCTGTTTGTGATGTATTTGTATTGCACCCTGTGATCGTCCTGTATTTGTCCTCTGTTTTCTGTGTTTGTTTCCAGTGGGGTCAAGGGTGGTTTCCTTCATATATTGGGCTCGCAAGCTGTCATGCCAGTGACATAACCTTAAGTACTGTGTTTATTCTGTTTAACCCCCCAAAAACAAAGAATCAAATCAAGTTAGTACTTAGGCTGCAGTGCAACTGTTATACTGTCAGTGAGTGTCAAACACTGATAAAATCAATCAACCAACTTCGTTAATAGGCTACAGTGTACATGTGTGACATCAAACATATATGATGATCATCATTGTTTATGAATCATTTTTAATGTCTGTAGTGTTAACAATTTAAAGTTATGTTACAGTTAGGGTGAATTAATAAACTTTAATATTTGTTTAATTATGTTTTTATAGTTAATTAATTAATCAAGTTTATTGAGTTAAAATGACCATTGTCTTGAATGCACAATGGACAGTAATTGGCATAAATTGTTTTGACCCTGCATTGGTGTTTTAGGGGGGTAGCATCAAACGGCCCTACTTGAAACAATAGTTTTTCTACACCTAAGTTGGGGGTCACTTTATATAGGTGTTATACAACACTGAGTATAGATATTGTAAATGGTCATATTCTAGACCGCCCCCAAAAATATTAATGCTTTTTAAATAAAACTAACACTTGTTTTATAATTGTTTGCAGTTACTCTGTCTGGAAACACATTGCCTGTAACAAGCTACAGTTAACAGAGGATTTAGCCTGGATGTAAGTTGGCTATTATATATTGTAAAAAATTAGTTTAGCTAAACATTGTGGAGGGTCTACTAAATCACTTTAATGATGCAGTGGGGCCGTGGCGTAGTGGTTTGCGAGCACGCTTTTTAACGCCTACTTCGATTTACCATTCACAGGATTGAGTCTGTCTATCGACCCTCAAGTATATATATATGAGTGAGTCACAAGATGTGGGTCCGCTGGGGTGGTTTTTACGAGGTTTCCTCTCGGTTTTCCACCATACTAGGGTAAGGAAGAGTGTGAAGTGGACAATCCGTCGTCATATAAGTGAAATATCCTTGAGTACTACGTTAAACCCCAATCAAACAAACAAACAAATAATGGTGCAGTGATTAGCGGATCAGATTACTGATCCCCCTCTGCTCTACTGTCACAGGATAGAGTCCATCTGTCCACCTCAGGTATATGGTAGAGTCACAGGAGGTGGCTCTGGCAATTACAGGGACAGTTTTTACTACGTTTCAAGTTTTCTGATTTGAGGTGAGTGATCTGTGTTCAAGCATAGGACAGCACACCTCAAATCAGAAGGGCCCCGTGGGGAGCGGTTTGGCCAGTCCTGCAGAATGCTTCCTCAGTCATTCGTAAGAGGCGAGAAAAGAAGACTTTCTGTTGCCCTGGTGTTCTCAGAGCTAAAGTCGAAACAGGAAGCTGATCTGTTTGTACGTTTTATTTTTGTCTCTGTCGTCATATAAGTGAAATACCCTTGAGTACAACGTTAAACACCAATCAAACAAACAAACAAACAAACGAATCAGAAGGCCTGTTTTTTCATCTTATTTAAATGGGGAAGATTGTTAACGGAGAATTCAATTTTCAAGTCAAATGCTTACCATGTGAAACCCTAATCAGACAACAAAACTGCCAGTCATTTGCAAACCTGATTGGCAATGTCATTTTTGTGCTACATCAATAATTGCTAATTTTAAGTATTGGACGTTGTTGAATCCATTTTTTGTGTGTATTTTCAGGTATTTCTCCCTGTGTCACTTGTTGAGTGAGGACGTCTCTACAGCAGACCGCATAGACTGGGACCGCAGACTGGCCAGATGTACTGTACAAGTAGAAAGAGGTAAACCCAGAGTGATGTCCCCTTTGAGTCTTTGACTAAGAGCAGTTTGTTTGAAGAGTAGCGATGCTGTCTTAACTTGGCATTTAAGGAAGAATCCCTTCCAACAGTATCAAAACACTTCACATTTTATCAATTATTGCTGGAAATACCCTTAAGCATGGCACAAAAATTCAATCAATCACTGAGATTGATAGATTTATTTATAAATGGATGAGTGCTTATCCTATTTTCAAGTGTTTTTCTTTTATATTTGACATTTTTTTGGTCATAATCTGCATATCTAATTATTTATAAATATTGAAGATCTTATTATTTATTAGCCTTATTACTTTGATGATTTTACTATTTATTTGTTGTCTTTATAGTTTATTGTTAAAATAACATCTTGTTAAATATTTACATAATTTATGTATAGTGTATATTGATGGCTACAAGTTAATTCAAATTTTAAAGTTAAAAATAAATATTATTAAATAGGGATGTAGTATATTTATTGAAGGTTGCCTACAAGTAAGATCAAATTTTAAAGTTGAAAGGAAATGTTAGTTAATATGTTTATACAATAGAGTATCAGTAAGGTTTATTAAGAAACTTGTCTCTGGGAGTTTTCTAGAACATAAGATGATTTATCGATTTTAATCGATCTACATCCTTGGCCAGTATGATTGCTTTTAGAAATATACAATATTATGTTTATGTAAAGTATTTATTGAGAGTTTCCTATAAGTGAGAGCAAATTTTGAAAGAAAACGAAAGGAAATATTATTGAATCTGTTTATAATTTATGTATAGTATATATTTTTTTGAGAATAAGGGGCATGAGCAAATTTTTAAAGTTGACTATATAAGTTTTTGTATTATTTTTACAATATGTTTTTGTTGCTGTGTGTTTCAGACGTGATGAAGAACCACATGAGTGTGAGCACGTTTGTGTTCGTCCTGTTCCTCTATATACAACAGTTACATAAAGTCTCCCTGAAAGCCTCTCTGCTGGCCGGAGACGAGTATCCTTGCCTTTAGCTCTGTTCCACCAAGTATTAGTTTGTTGATGTTTTGGATATTGAACTTATACTAGGCCCAATTGCTTATATTTGTTTTCTCTATTTTACTTATTTTGTTTTGACTGCTGTCCTTAAATATACTGAGGTAAGAGTCTTAACGTTCCTCTCTGTAGTTGTGGGTTGTTACAGGGAACTTCCTGTTGCCCTGGTGCATTCTGAGTTAAAGAGGAACAGAAAGCTGATATGTTTATGATGTCATTCTATTGTCATGTGAGTGTCCTGTATTTGGGCTGTGATGTTTTTGTGTGTTGTCGGGGTGTTTTCCTTCACCCGTTGTGCTGGAACGCTGTCATGTTAGTGAAATAACCCAAAGTCAACATAAAACCCCAAAATAAACAAACGAACCTCTCTCTAGTTTTTATAACCATATTTCTATCACTTAGATAATGAGTTTTAATCTTAGTGCATATCAGACGCAGGAATGGCAATGCACACTGCTGCTTCCTAATGTGTCTCATACGACAACAACCATGACTCGGGACTTCGACAGCTGGACGGTGGGATTTTATTCTTATCTTTATTACACAAGTCTGACGCAGGGTACTAAGATTAACATCTATAGGGTCATAGAAACATACATATTTGAAAGCAGAGTAAGCTAGACTGTACCTACATAATACAACAAAGCTATTTTCATAAAGATAGTTTTCATATCATTTGTACATTTTTGTGTAAATGCTGAATTTGTTAGATTATCATACGATATGCCTGATAACAGTCTTAGGATCTAGACCAAAACGCTGCATGTTAATAAACACAGAAGTTATCTGGAAAAGAATAATTATTCTTAAAATGATTTAAATTTGATAATTTATATTTATTAATTGTTATCTATTTTCTGTATGATCTCAATACATAATTATTTAAATATTGTAGAGAAAAAAAATTCTACTTACCTACGCTGTGATTCAAACTTGGGTCTCTGTTAAGCATGACCAACACTCCTACCGACTGGGAACAAAAAACTTTTGGACTGTGTAAATTATATAATATTAGTTATTATATTATGATTACAAAAATCCTTAACAATTGACATATGGCCTTTACGAGCTCGCTCACCAGATTTAGAGAATCGCTCAGGGGGAGCTAACTCTAAGGTAAGAAAAACTAAACGACTGCCTTGCTTTAGATTATCTGTACACGTGACATCCATTGTTTTAGGGTTAAAGTTAGTAAGAATAAGAAAAATCTGAATCTAGACTACCACCCATTAAAAACATTAATTCTAAGCATCCATCCACATTGGGCACTCTAGCAAAAAGCAATTTGTTTGAAGAGTAGCAATGTTGTATTTATTTATCATGACAAAAATTTCCAACATTATGGAAACTCTTCACATCTTGGTTGTTCTAGTGTCAATTATTATTGGAATATACTGCCATCATGTAAGATTAAGTGAAATACCCTTAAGAACGGCCTAAAACACTCAATCCATCGGTTAAATATTATGTGAAATACTTTTGGTCAAACTTATGTGTGTGTTACGGTAACATAGTTTTTTAAACAGAGTTTTGGCAAAGTAAACTACTACCGGGAAATTAAACTTCTACGATGTGGTTTACCTGGACTCCTCCTCCTGTTCCTGGATTTGAGCCTTTGAGTTCTATTCTTAACGTATCTGTCATTTAGTTCAACGTACCTGTCATTTAGTTCAACGTACCTGTCATTTAGTTCAATGTATCTGTCATTTAGTTCAATGTATCTGTCATTTTGTTCAATGTATCTGTCATTAAGTTCAATGTACCTGTCATTTAGTTCAATGTCTGTACTTCACTGTGCAATTTTTCATATTGTGGCTACTTAGTATACAGGGGATATGCTGAATTCTGACTGGCTCAAGTTTTTTTAAATTTGTTTAATTTTTTCATAATTATCATGTCAAGATGTTTTTGTCATTAACCTACATGTAAGCTGACACCAGATATTTTGTGTGTTTTCCAGACATTGGATGAGCACAGTCATCTTCAGTTTGTACAGAATAATATACAGGAGTTGCTGGAGTTATTGGTTGAGCCAGGTATGTTATATAATGTCACTGTGGAAGAATCTCTATTGTCTTTTAATAAACAGTGTACACACTGTGGCACAGGATTCGGTGTGTACAAAATATGTGTAAATTGTTTGCCCATAGGATTTTTGTAGTTGTTGATAAATTAAGGATTAGGAAGGAGTTTCCTGTTGCCCTGGTGCTCTCAGGACTAAAGGGCAACATGAAGCAGATTTGTTTTTGATGTCATGATATTGCTCACTGTGGCTGTTATTTTTTGTCCTGATCTGTCTTTGTTCGTTGCCAGTGTTGTCGAGGGTGGTTTCTTTCACCATTGTGCTGGCACGCTGTCATCTTAGTGAAATAACATTTAGAGTGACGTTAAAACCCCAATCAAACAAGCCACTAGCCCCTCTTCTTGGAGTCATTGGTCTGTTTACATATTTTCAGAGATGACGCGTTTCTCTCTTGATGTACTCTGAGTGCTCTCTGATCCAAGAGGGTAATAAGAAGCCCATGTGCTGTTGCATCCTTGTGTCTTGAGAATGTCCTATCTTTCCATTGTTTGTTGCCAGTGATGTCAAGGGTGGTTTCCTCCACCCATTGGGCTGACAGCAGTTTGCATAAAGTACTAAGTTTCTACAAGTTATTATGGGTGAGTTAAAATCGGAGACTCCCATGTCATTTTAGCCATTTTACCCTAAAATTCTAGAAGTCAGGACAGAGAAATAGGCTTTACCACAGGGGATCTGTTATTTCTATGAGACTGTCCCAAAATAAGAGTTTCCCAATTGGTAGAAGTTTCTCTTAGTTCTTTTAAAATCTTGTTTCATTATTTGACTGTGATATTTCTTTTCTATGTTTCAGATGTTTATAATTCAGCAATTTTGGGAGATTTTGGAATAACAACAGAAGCAGTTGAAGCTTTGAGTTTTTTGATAGGGGGGTCTACAGACAGGGGGAAGTAAGATTTGATTCTCATTATATTCTGTTACAAAAGTAACCATTTTAAATCTCGAAAACCAAAAATTCTGCAATGTGAAACTATGGTATACAGCTGGCCAACCTCGGCATGAAGTAGCAATGTCTGCTTGTAAAGGGACATCACTCTGTTATAATAATACTGGGCAGAGGATCACTGCACAAACCTTTCTATTTTGTTACACTTGGGGACGTGACTTAGTGGATAGTTAGTTACTAATCCTGCTTTGACGTATAATAGTATTGTATTGGCTCCAGGGAGGTTTTACTAGGTGGCCTCCTGGTTTTTACAGTATTTAAGCTAGTATTATTGTGAACTAGACAATTCACTGTCATATAAATGAAATACCCTTGAGTACAGTGTTAAACACAATACAAACTGTTTTGTTGCCATGAACTGACTTTTGTTTATTATCCCTTGGGCGTCTTGTGTGATTTGTAGATTGAAATTAATTTTTTCAGATAAAGAATATATGCCATACTGGGATTTGTATCCAATTGTCAACTATGATTTGTTTTACATAGAGATTCTTTATCAATATAATTTCATATTTTCATGCAGTGAATTTGTTTACAGGACAGTACAGACTTTACACCAGATTGCCATGATACCACCTTTACAAACCAAATTTGGTTATTCAAAGGTAATTTACTTTCCATCATAAGCAGAATTAAAAGATATTATATTCCAAAAAAAAAATGGTTGTGTTATTTTGGCTATCGCAGGACAACGCCAGTATATAAGTGACATCTTTTCTTAACAAATTTCTGTTCATTCAGTAGAACTTAAACAAAACTGAATGTAATAATATTGTGTATAATATAGACACCCAACAGTTGAGGATTAACTCTATGTTAGTGTGTAACATAGAGCTAATGGCGATGTGCATTACAAAGGAAGGTCTTTGTAAGAAATGGAGGATGTATTTTCATCTAAGTGAAATGTCCATGAGTCAAACCCAGTCAAACAAACAAACCTTGTTATTTTTCAGTTGACACGACTTTTCTCAATTCGAACATTGCAAAGCTGGGTTAAAGCTTGTTTGTCTCAGAATCCATTTGGTGTCTCGACATGTATCAGCTCGGGGAAACGTCTGTCATGGCCGGTAGCATGTAAGTTCTACTTTTAAACTCATAGTTTATCTACATAGAGTATACTTAAAGGTCTTCCCAAATGGATTTTAAATCAGATTTAAAGTACCGTCGGTCTCAACTGCATTGACGATACCTCGATTCATCTTCACACCCTCTTGACCTTTACTAGCTTAACATTGATACATGACATATAATAGGTAAAGGAGGAAGGTGAGTCAGTATTAAGATACAGCCACTTTAGAGAAGTCAGGGGTGGTGGATGAGGAAGTTCAGTAAGAAACAACATAAAAGGTACATACACCTTATTTTGCAACTGAATATTTAAAGCAGTTCTTTAGGAAAAAAAATGCTGGAGCATGCAGACACCTTCAAAACAAAAGTTATCTTTATAAAAATAGATAACATAGGGATTACATTGTGTTTTGAATTTGAATTACCCTTTTGCTTTATGTTTTATCTGAGAAGTGTACATGTAGGTAAATACCCCCTCTATATGAAAAGTGAGGGTAAATACTCCCACTAAAATAATGACAAGTGGGCTTAAATACCTCCTCAAAATGAAAAAATGGGGCAAATACATCCTCTAAATGAAAAATGGGGTTAATACCCCTATAAGTAAAAAGGCGGAGGGTTGGGAGGGATCTTTCTGTTGCCCTGGGGCTCTCAGAGCTCAGGGCCGATCTGTTTTTGATGTCTTTGTATTACGCCTTGTGACTGTCTTGTGTTGTCTTTGTTCGTTACCAGTGGTGTCTGGTGGTTTTCTTCACCTATTTGGCTGGCACGCCAGCAAGTGGCAGTGGTACTTGCTGGCGTGCTGGCGTATTTCATTTTAAATACCCCCTCAAAATGAAAAGTGGGGTAAAACCTCTGTCTCAAAATGAAATTTGGGGTAAGTACCCACTTTTGATAAAAACTATCTGGTGGCCTGCATGCATATGCTTTGTTTAACAATTTGCCGAACTATCCATCATGATACTGAAATTCATAATAGTTGTTGTTTAT
>JAVFBX010252066.1:0-10007 GCA_034783855.1 Mopalia kennerleyi | reverse complement strand
CAAGGGATACAATGGTTACCCTTAATGCAATAATTTATTTTATTGCATTAAGGGTACCCTAAATGCAATATTTATTGCATTAAGGGTACCCTTAGTGCAATTTTAGTGCATTATGGGATTTTATTGCATTACAGGTATGGGCCTGTGTAGGAGTCTTCCTATCAAATTTTCAAATGTATATCGTCATATGTCTGGTAAGCAGCAAGGTCAACTCTGAACCTTGAAATAAAAGCTGTGCCTTGGAAAACAATGGTAAGAAGTGAGCCCAATAGGGAGCTATCGCACAGTGGTCTTCATATTACAAATGAGAGTTCACATGAACCTTGGATTGTTCACGTGAATCTTAGATTGGTCATGTGAGTCCTGGATAGAAAAATAAAATCTTGGACAATAAAAATAAAATCTTGGACAATAAAAATAAAAATCTTTCATGAAAAGAAAATCTTGGAGGTCAATTTATAAATCTTGATTTTTTTCCGCTTTGGCGTGCCATAGTTAATACCTCTATCACAGCATGGGCACACGCATTTCATAATTGAGGGTAAAACTAGGATACGGGACTACCTGGCCAGGGCACAGTCGCGTGACCAATCTTTTCTTGGCCTTAACTTCTCGGCGATCCTGCGATGTGCTTCAGCTCCAATTTCTGTAGCCAACTTAAAAAAATATACCGTGTAATTATAGTTAGGAGTAGAGTTCACATTATCAACATACTTTTAGTTGTGTAAATGGCGGTATACATCTCATCGTTATTTGTACATTTATGATTTCTGTATGAATAAATATTCTTTGTATTCACCAAAAGAATCAGTAATAAATCACAGCGCGTATGACCATATCTCGTTTGGTTACCGACTTTTTACTCAAAATGATTGACCATTCCTATAATTTAACAATAGAGAACTGAAGATAGAATTTTTTTTTTTTTATATTGGTGATTTTAATATTGACAAATCAACCACTTGCGTTTTGGTCATTGTGTTGCCGTTTGATACCCTGAGGAATCTTACTAAGCCTCGAGCTTTTGGTTTGTTTGTCTGTTTGATTGGGGTTTAACGCCGTACTTTAGGTTATTTCACTCGCATGACAGCGTGTCAGACGAATGGATGACGCAAACCAACTTGGACAACACCGGCAACAAACAAAGTCAGTAGGACATAACAAATATTAAACAATCACAGGATGTATACAAAGACATCACCACAAACGGATAGGCTTCATGTTGCCCCTTAGCTCTGAGAGCACCAGGGCAACATGAAGCCCCCTCGAGCTTTTGATGACATTATTTTACAAAACTTTTAGTAAGATTAATTCATCAATATTTATATATTTCTGAAAATTTATCAAACTAGCACAGGAATGTCGTTTAATGAAGATGGAAGAAACATCTCATTGTCTAGATAAACTCCCAAAACGAGTTCCTAAATTGATCTTTATCTAGATCGTTTATGGATAACCTACAGACGTCTCGAGAGAAGGTTATAGACAGTAACATGGTATATAAAGTATTGATAAATATGGCACAAACACGACATTCGATATGGGCTAGGAATAACTCAACCTACAAATATGTATTTTAAAGATATAGCAATTAATCAATGACTTTATCCGCTACAGAGAATGAATGTTACAAGCTGTCTTATACAAAAGAAGTTTCACGTTAACCAGTAGGTCTATAGATTTTTGTTTCTCAAGTATGCTATAATAAAAGAGTTTTATATTTCTGTCTAAGCATACTATCAAACGTTCTTAGACCCAATACATGGTTCCCAATTGAAACCCTATAATACGTGTGAAGAGTTTTAATGGAAGAAGCTTCCCTGTCGAAACGTGTCTGACGTTTCTTCTTCAGATGCAAGCTTTTTTTTTTTTCAATCAATCATCTCATCCAATATGATAAGGGTGCATGCATGTTTGTTTGTTTCTTTGATTTGGTCTAACGCCGCATTTAAAGTTATTTCACTCATTTAAAGTTGTGTCAGCACGATGGGTGCAGGAAATCACCCTGGAAACAGCTGGGAACAAACAAATACAAACACAGGGCAATCACAGAACACAATACAAAGACATTACAAACAGACCGACTGCATTTTGCCCCTTACTTGCGAAAGCACCTGGGCAACAGGCATTCTCCCCTATAGTTCTCCGGAACTACTACCGTGGTGCAGGGGTGATCAGTATCCTACATTTGAGCCGAAGTTCACTCTTAAGCTGTAAAAAATATTGCAACAAACTAGTATTGAATACAGTATAAACGCTCGGTCTTAAGCCAATGATGTGATGCCGGTATATTAATCAATTATACGTAAATCAATCTTGAAAAGCTACTCCCCTAAATCATACAGGTCGATTTCTCTGCAATTATGTAGGACTTCTTAATAGACGTGAATGCAATCTCACTCAAACTTGCTTTAACATACTTATTACTCCGTCTAGAGAATTGATGGAAATGTAGCATGTGTTGAGCAAGGGAATTATCGATTGGAATCTATCTAACACATTGCTCTGTTAATTTGCGGTTGTATAAGTTGTTTTGATCCCACCATGTCTATTAGTATCAGCGAAAACAACTATTAAACAGCATGTGTTCGACATCAAGTATTTTGACGAGCCACTATATACGAACGCGGCTCTAAAAGGCGATAGGATCCAGCCAAGCTTGCTACCAACGCTGACGTGTTATGATAACCAATATATGACAGTAGCCATGCGCCTGTTAAATATTATTGATGTTTCACGTCCCTTGCATTTATACCTTCTAATTGAGCTAAGTGCAACGCACCGTGTTGTCGTGCATATCTATCTTCTATATCTGTCAATGTCGCCTTCAATGACAGTGTTAATGAACTCTTGTAAATCAAACTTGGGTAGGTTTTTCCATCACACTGAGGCAAGTTTAATGTCAAACGATTAAATATAATTATGTTAACTCACAGGAGAAAGAGCGATGAAAAATGCTTGATACATATTTATCAAATTATATTTTCTAAGCTATTGGAGGTAAATATCTCCATCATCTGGGAATTGGCAAAGCAAGTAAATAATGTTTATATGGCTTATATATAGGCCTAACTAACAATGGATAACCATGAGACAAAGAACAATAGTGACAGTATGCTGAAAAACATAAGCTTAAATCGAGGTTAGTGAGCAGCCCAAGTCGACAAGAAACCAAACATACAAAGGATAATCTGGTGATAGCACTGTTAGAAGTAATTGTTTTTTGAGGGTTCTATATAAAACTGCTTCCACTCCGAAGCCTTGTTATGGTTATATATGTTACCATTACGATTCGGGTCAGGGTTCGTTGGTATTCGAATGAAGGTCGGAAATAACCCGTCTAATAGATGAGGCTTGAGCCCATCGGTTTGCCTCTGATTTATTAGCTACGTATTTATTTGTTAAATTAACGGCCACATTTTAAACATTTTCACGTACTTTTTTGTGGAAATGATTGAATGCGTATTTAGTACACGTTGTTATATTTTGAAGTTCGAAATGTTATCAAACGTATAAGTAATTATTTTTATTATCTTAGTATTTTCAGAGACAGCAAAATTTCCGAAGATGCGCGAAGATTTGCAAAGAAAAAACTCGGATACTGTTGTCAGGTGACGATTGAGCGAAATCTTATACCTGATTAAGTCGTCTGCTGTTTATCTACTTTGACCAAAAAGGAGCCCCTTCACATCCAGGTTTGTTGATTATAATGGGTTTAAAGAACACGCACCTTATGTGTAAACAAGCTTCGAGTAGTGTAAAGGAAAGAAGCCAGCGTGAATTCTTACAACGATGTAGCAACAAATTATGATTTATCACTTATTTTATTTGAAGTGACTCTTTCCTGGGTCTAGGGCCTATACTTTGCCTTTAAAGAAATGATAATGTCAATAACAGTTGTATGCATCATATCTTTAAATGTAATAATGATGATTACATAGACGCTGACTCACTATTGCGGGGTCTTGGTTAGTTCTAACTTTCTTCAATTTGGCCGATAAAGTTATGGCCGTAAAGTACATGTAGCTGCAATGGATACATTATAACTAAAACAAATGAAGACAAAGTAAAAAAGGGAAATTTTATAACTGACATAGTGAAATTGAAGGAGTTTAATTTTTAGTTAAACCGTTAAAACATGCAGAGAGTCTCCAGAAATGAAAATACAATATTTTATTTATAGCTCTCCTACAAATGCAAAAATAGGCTGGCAGCACATAAGTAGAGCCTGCATGGGATTATATTGGACTAAAAATCGTAATTATATAGTCTTGGTATTGACCAATTAACTACAGAGTAAGTTAATAAGTAATAAGTTATACGAAATGAGTAAATAAGTGATAAATAATAAGTAAATTTGAAATAAGTTACAAGTAAAAAAGTATACAAAAAATAAGTAAATCAGAAATAAGTTAATAAGAAATAAATAAAATAGAAATAAGTAATAAGTAGACAAGAAATAAGTATTAAGATATAAAGAAATAGTTGATAAGTAATCAGTAACAAATAAGTAAATCATAAACGAGTAAGTAAAAAATAAGTAAGTCATAAGGTAAATGATAAATAAGTAATAAGTAATGATCGAAAAATGAGCAATACTTAAGTAAGTCATGAGTAAGTTAGTTATAAGTAAGAAAGTTAAAAGGTAAATAAGTAATAAGTAGTGCACGAAAAATGAGCAATACTTAAGTAAAGCACGAGTAAGTAAGTTATAAGTAAGTAAGTAGTAAGTGAGTAAGTAATCAGTTAGTAAGAAATACATGTTAGAAGGAAATAGATGAGGAAAAAGTAATGAGTGAACAAGTAATAAGAAAGTTAAGAAATAAGTATGTATGGAAATAAAGAATTAACAAGTTAGAAATAATACAGTAATGAGAAAGTAAGGAAATAAGTTATTGGCATTTAAAACATTTTCAACGTCTGAAGCGTATGAACTTATTTCCTTACTTTCTCATTACTGTATTGTTTCTTACTTGTTAATTCTTTATTTCCATACATACTTATTTCTTTACTTTCTTATTACTTGTTCACTCATTACTTTTTCCTCATCTATTTCTTACTAACATGTATTTCTAACTAACTGATTACTTACTACTTACTTACTTATAACTTATTTAGTCGTACTTCACTTAAGCATTGCTCATTTTTCGTGCACTACTTATTACTTATTTATCATTTACCTTATGACTTACTTACTTGTTACTTACTCGTTTATGATTTACTTATTTGTTACTGATTACTTATTAACTATTTCTTTATATCTTATTACTCATTTCTTGTCTACTTATTACTTGTTTCTATTTTATTTATTTCTTATTAACTTATTTCTGATTTACTTATTTTTTGTATACCTTTTTACTTGTAACTTATTTCAAATTTACTTATTATTTATCACGTATTTACTCATTTCTTATAACTTACTACTTATTTACTTAATTTGTAGTTAGTTCGTCAATATCAAGACTGTATAATTACAATAATCCCATGCAGACTCTACTTATGTGCTGCCAGCCTATTTTTGCATTTGTAGGAGAGTTATATCTACAATAATGTATATATTTTCAATTCTGGAGACTGTCTGCATGTTTTACCGGTTTAACTAAAGATTAAACTCATCTATTTCAATATGTCAATTATAAAACTTCCTTTTTTACGTTTGTTTTTCAATGAAGTAAATTTCCATGTCTTCATTTGTTTTAGTCATAATTTTAATGGATCGATTGCAGCTACATGTACTTTACGTCCATAACTTTATCGGCCAAATTGAAGAAAGTTAGAACTAACCAAGACTCTGCAATAGTAAGTGAGCTTCTATGTAATCGACATTATTACATTTAAAGATATGATGCATACAATTGTTATTGACATTATCATTTCTTGAAAGGCAAAGTATAGGCCCTAGGCCCAGGAAAGAGTCACTCCAAATAAAATGAGTGATAAGTAATAATTTTTTGCTACATCGCTATAAGAACGTTGGCTTCTTTCCTTTACACTTCTCGAAGATTGTTTACACATAAGGTGCGTGTTCTTTCAACCTGTTAGAATCAACAAACCTGGATGTGAAGGGGCTCCTTTTTGCTCAAAGTAGATAAACAGCAGACGACTTTATCAAGTATAAGACTTCGCTCAACCGTCATTTGACAACAGTATCCGAGTTTTTTCTTTGCAAATCTTTGCACATCTTCGGAAAATGTGCTGTCTCTGAATACACTCAGATAATAAAATAATAACTTATACCATCTCGAACTTCAAAATACGGCGTGTACTAAATTCACATTGAATTATTTCCACTAAAAGTACGTGGAAATGTTTAAAATGCCGCCGTTAATTTAACAAATAAATACGGTAGCTAATAAATCAGAGACAAAACGATGGGTTCAAGACCCATCTATTAGATTAGATTAGGTTATCTCCTCCTTCATTCGAATACCAACGAACCCTAACCCGAATCGTAATGGTTACGTGTAGAACCATAACAAGGCTTCGGAGTGGAATCAGTTCTATATAGAACCATACTGTTTTCTGACGAACCCTCAAAGAACCATTATTTCTAAGAGTGTTATCACCAGATTATCCTTTGTATGTTTGGTTTCTTGTCGGCTTTGACTGATCACTATTAAACTCAATTTAAACTTTTGTTTACTATACTGTCACTATTGTTATTTGTCCCATGGTTATCTATTGTTAGTTGGGCCTATATATAAGCCATTAAACATTATTTACTAGCTTTGCCAATTCCCTGATGATGGACATAGTTACCTCCAATAGCTTAGAAAATATAATTTTATAAATATGTATCAAATATTTTTCGTCGCTCTTTCTCCTGTAAGTTAACATAATTATATTTAATCGTTTGACATTAAACTTGCCTCAGTGTGATGGATAAACCTATCAAAGTTAGTTTTACAAGAGTTCATTAACACTGTCATTGAAGGAGACATTGGCAGATACAGCAGATAGATAGGCACGACAACACGGTGTGAATAAGAAGGTATAAAGCTGCGGACGTGAAAAATCAATAATATTTAAGAGGGGGGGGGGGGGGGTGAATGCCTCTTGCTCAGGTGCTTTGGCAAGTAATGGGCAAAATGCCGTCGGTCTGTTTGTGGTGTCTTTGTATTGTGTTCTGTGATTGCCCTGTGTTTGTTCGGTGTTGTATTTGTTTGTTCCCAGCTGTTTCCAGGGTGATTGCCTGCACCCATCGTGCTGACACAACTTTAAATGAGTGAAATAACTTTAAGTACGACGTTAGACCAAATCAAAGAAACAAACATACTGCACCCTTATCATATTGGATGAGATGGATGATTGAAAAAAAAACCCCAACCAAATGCTTCCATCTGAAGAAGAAACGTCAGACACGTTTAGACAGGGAAGCTTCTTCCATTAAAACTCTTCACATGTATTCACTGGGATTCAATTGGGAACCATTTAATAGGTCTAAAACGTTTCATTGTATCCTTATACAGAAATATAAAACTCTTTTATTATAGCATACTTGAGAAACAAAAATCTATAGATCTACAAGTCAACGTGAAACTTCTTTTGTATATTAAAGACAGCTTGAATATAACATTCATTCTCTGTAGCGGATAAAGTCATTGGTTAATTGCTATATCTTTAAAATACCTATTTGTAGGTTGAGTTATTCCTAGCCCATAGCGAATGTCGTGTTTGTGCCATATTTATCAATACTTTATATACCATGTTACTGTCCATAGCCTTCTCTCGAGACGTCTGTAGGTTATCCATAAAAGATCTGAATAAAGATCAATTTAGGAACTTGTTTTGGGAGTTTATCTAGACAATGAGATGTTTCTTCCATCTTAATTTAACGACATTCCTGTGCTAGTTTGATAAATTTTCAGAAATATATAAATATTGATGAATTAATCTTGCTAAAAGTTTTGTAAAATAATGTGATCAAAAGCTCGAGGAGGCTTCATGTTGCCCTTGTGCTCTCAGAGCTAAGGGGCAACATGAAGCCTATCCGTTTGTGGTGATGTCTTTTTACACATCCTGTGGTTGTTTAATACTTGTTATGTCCTACTGACTTTGTTTGTTGTCGGTGTTGTCCAAGTTGATTTGCATCATCCATTCGTCTGACATGCAGCCATGCGAGTGAAATAACCTAAAGTGCAGCGTTAAACCCCAATCAAACAGACAAACAAACCAAAAGCTCGAGGCTTAGTAAGATTCCTCAGGGTACCAAACGGCAACGCAATGACCAGAACACAAGTGGTCGATTTGTCTGTTAAAATCACCAATATATATTTAAAAAGTTCTCTTTTGTTAAATTATAGGAATGGTCAATAATTTTGATTAAGAAGTCGGTAACCAAACGAGATATGGTCATACGCGCTGTGATTTATTACTGATTCTTTCGGTGAATACAAAGAAAATTTATTCATACAGATTATTCATAAATGTACAAATAACGATGAGATAAATAACGCCATTTACACAACTAAAAGAACGTTGATAATGTGAACTCTACTCCCAACTATAATTACACGGTATATTTTTTTAAGTTGGCTACAGAAGTTAATTGGAGCTGAAGCACATCGCCGGATCGCCGAGAAGTTAAGGCCAAGAAACAATTGGTCACGCGACTGTGCCCTGGTCAAGTAGTCCCGTATCCTAGTTTTACTTTTATTTAAATGTTCAGAGTTGACCTTGTTGCTTACTAGACATATGCCGATATAAATTTGAAAATTTGATAGGAAAACTCACATACAGGCCAACAAAGCATCACCGCAAAGATTATCACAAATCAGATATAGATTTCTATAGACTTGACTAGCTTCTGGGTGTCTTAAGCATTTGCTTATATGCACATAAAAGCGCCAACCACAACATATCTATTCCAGACAAACCTATATCATTGGAGAACCGTTGAAAAATAATTTATAATTGAAACAGTACAAGCTTTGATAATTGCCTCGAATCATTCTATCGGGGTAAATCGAACACAAATCTCTGGTCAAGAATTTTTGCCTATAAAATTGGCTGGCCAAGGCCGGGCTCCTTTAATAACTACTTGGTAATCTGTACCTTATTTATAAAAAAGAGAGAAACCTCTAACACATGAGAACATTATCTCGTTTGTTTATCATTAAGGCCACATGATGACCTTGTTTCTAAATTATCATAGGCATCGCAAAATACAACATCTGCCGAACTACATTAACTGCCGTTAATCCGATATATGAATTCTAAATTTGACTTCGCTGAATTGGAAATTCCCATTCATTTTAACCCATTTTTTGGCTTCCAGATAATAGCGAAAGCCACTTGCATGTTTAGCGTTCCAGTGCCCTCCACATTAAGCAGCAAACACAAGTGCAATAATATTAATATCATCTATCATTTATTTATTGATGTTTTTTCACTCAGTTGATTATCCTAAACAGAGCTGTTTATCCTTCCATGATACATCAGTGGTTAAATATTTGGGAAGTGTCCGCTGTAAAGCAGTCCTGGTCATTGGATATATTTTTAATAAGTCTTTTGTATTATGTTAGCTAAGTATGTTGCACTACTAAAGCTGTTGGGCAGTTTTATCACACTTTGTGGCCAACTTGGAAGTACTTAAATAATACATAGAAAATCAACACAGTTGGCTATAGAGATCCCGTGGTTTAGAATGAAAAATGGAAATAATGTTGTCGCGATTCATCCCAACGTCAGCAAGAAAACGAAAACATATTTTCATCGTACGAGTGTTTTGTTATACAACATGTGTATGGGTTGTTGATGGCAGTGCCAATTTGCTCCAAAAATCAGGTAATTTTTGGTTTTGTTTACAAGAGCCAACGAAACAAATATGCCATTAATGAAAAATAGCGATGGATGTAAGTTAAGCGAAAGACAGACACATGCCATCGTAACGGTATGTCGCATTTGGCAGATCTCACGGTTATACATACTACAGGTGTAAACGATCAATAGTATTCAACAAGCGTGTGACTCCTGGGAAAGTGATTCTATGAAGACGTCATTAATGG
>JAVFBX010252055.1:0-10008 GCA_034783855.1 Mopalia kennerleyi | reverse complement strand
GGTTTGGTAGACTTCTGCTTATTATTGGATATTTGTCGATTGGTTGTTATTACCATTGGTCGAATTTAAACGTCATATAAACAATTGAATAGTTATCGGAATCCTATATAGCTGTCGCTACAGCTCTAGTTAACATTATTTTCATGATTAAAGTTTGCTTAATCTGAAAGTCCTTGCAACAACTTTTATCTTTATACTTATGCTCTATTTCTAATAATTCATAGTTCATTTTTACATCAAAGGTTGCCGTAGCTTGCCATAAAATGACGCCATTTTGAAAAGAGACGTTGCTAAGTGGTCGTAACTTCACAACTCGAAAGATTTGTATATAGAGAATACCTGTCTAAACCGGTTCTTCTTCCTCAATGTGGTCACACGGTGCACAGTCCAGACCTTAGAGAACATCGAACCGTAACCAAGGGTGAAACCAAATGACAGTAACCAGGCACGTGCCTGAAAATATCACAGATCAAAAAATTTAAAACTAGAACAAAATTAACAATAAAAAGGCTCAGTTGTCAAATTGATATTGACAGAAGAATGTGCCCCAGTTTCCATTGATGGATATTCCAACACAAAAATACAAGTTGATTTAATTCAGTTTTGTTGATCTTTGCCGTGAATATCTGTTGTCACCTTGCACCCAAGCTCTGATGACAGATGATTTGAAAATCTCAGATCTTGTAAGTGATAGAATCCTCCTGGGACCAGAGAACAAATTACAGAAATAAAAAATAAGCCACAAATCAAACAGAAGCCCTAGTGTTTCTGGACAGTTTTCACCTCAGACGTTTACCAATTTTCTTGTTATTGATCGTGAGCATGCAGAGAGGCGAGTATCAATACAGAAATTCCCCGAGATAACAACATTTGTGATGGAATTTTACTCGGGTTTCTTCTTCTCTTATAAAAACATGGTGGGGTCAATTGACCGCTTACTGTTTTATGTGGACCGATTAAGGAAATCATCGACCAAAATAATCATTTGTTCGGCTGATGTGAAATGAGAGAGTAAGGTGATCCTGTGGTTTTTATAAGATGAGTGTGTAGCGGGAGCCAAGACTAACAGAGACATAGTGCAAGGAGAATTACAGTCTCCATGGGCAAACAGAGTACATGTAGATCTCTATCAGTCGTGACATATTATATGTATAAAACAATTGTTGATTTTATTGAAAGTTTTAGACACCACTTATAAATGTTCTGACAGATTGCTGCTCCAATGTGTAAGACAAACATACCTCAAACTTAGTGGCAACAAAGAAAGACAAGACGTAAGACGTGGACTGGAAACACATTTCAAGAGTAAAAGAATTTACCGTGTTAAGACACCAATACAGCTTTTTGTTGTCCCTTCACTTAGAGAGCACCAGCTGGAACAGCTTTGTGTTGCTCCTTCACTTAGAGAGCACCAGCTGGAACATCTTTGTGTTGCTCCTTCACTTAGAGAGCACCAGCTGGAACAGCTTTGTGTTGCTCCTTCACTTAGAGAGCACCAGCTGGAACAGCTTTGTGTTGCCCCTTAGCTTACATAGCACCAGCTGGAACAGCTATGTGTTGTCCCTTCACTTACATAGCACCAGCTGGAACAGCTTTGTGTTGCCTCTAAACATACATAGCACCAGCTGGAACAGCTTTGTGTTGCTCCTTCACTTAGAGAGCACCAGCTGGAACAGCTTTGTGTTGCCCCTTCACTTAGAGAGCACCAGCTAGAACAGCTTTGTGTTGCCCCTTCACTTAGAGAGCACCAGCTGGAACATCTTTGTGTTGCCCTTTAGCTTAGAGAGCACCAGCTGGAACAGCTTTGTGTTGCCCCTTCACTTAAAGAGCACCAGCTAGAACAGCTTTGTGTTGCCCCTTCACTTAGAGAGCACCAGCTGGAACAGCTATGTGTTGCCCCTTCACTTACATAGCACCAGCTAAGGGGCCAGCTATGTGTTGCCCCAAAGCTTAGAGAGCACCAGTTGGAAGAGCTGTGTGTTGCCTCACAGCAAATATAGCACCAGCTGGAAGAGCTATGTTTTGCCCCTCCTCTTAGAGAGCACCGGCTGGAACAGTTTTGTGTTGCCCCTTCACTTAAAAAACACCAGCTGGAACAGTTTTGTGTTGCCCCTTCACTTAGAGAGCGCCAGCTGGAACAGCTTTGTGTTGCCCCTTCACTTAGAGAGCACCAGCTGGAACAGCCTTGTTGTTGCCCCTTCACTTAGAGAGCACCAGCTGTAACAGCTTCATGTTGCCCCTTAGCTTAGAGAGCACCAGTTGGAACAGCTTCGTGTTCCCCTTAGCTTAGAGAGCGCAAGCTGGAACAGCTTTGTGTTGCCCCTTCACTTAGAGAGCACCAGCTGGAACAGCTTTGTGTTGCCCCATAGCTTAGAGAGCACCAGATAGAACAGCTTTGTGTTGCTCCTTCAGTTAGAGAGCACCAGCTAAAACAACTTTGTGTTGCCCCTTTAGCTAAAAGAGCACCAGCTGTAACAGCTTTGTGTTGCCCCACAGCTTAGAGAGCATCAGCTGGAACAGCTTTGTGTTGATCCACAGCTCAGAGAGCACCAGCTGGAACAGCTTTGAGTTGCTCCACAGCTTAGAGAGCACCAGCTGGAACAGCTTTGTGTTGCTCCACAGCTTAGAAAGCACCAGCTGGAACAGCTTTGTGTTGCCCCTTCACTAAGAGAGCACCAGCTGGAACAGCTTTGTGTTGCCCCTTCACTTAGAGAACACCAGCTGGAACAGCTTTCTGTTGCTTCACAGCTTAGAGAGCACCAGCTGGAACAGCTTTGTGTTGCTCCACAGCTTAGAGAGCACCAGCTGGAACAGCTTTGTGTTGCTCCACAGCTTAGAGAGCATCAGCTGGAACAGCTTTGTGTTGCTCCACAGCTTAGAGAGCACCAGCTAAAACAGCTTTGTGTTGCTCCACAGCTTAGAGAGCACCAGCTGGAACAGTGTTGTGTTGCCCCTTCACTTAGATAGTTTATAGAAGTTCATACTTCTTTTTCTTTTATTTATATAAGGATTCGATTTCTTTATTGATTGCGGTGGTCTTACCATACAGATTCTTGGATAGCTTTCCTCAGATACAAACTGTCCATCGAGACCCAGTAGATAGATACACACCAGACACAGGATACACCCACACACCGTCAAATTATTAACCGTGGGCTGAGACATAGCAATCAGCCTGAAGAGAGAAACATACTGGCTCTCAATGTTCATCAAAACAATTTGAAAGACACAGTCAAAACATTTCTCGCAAAATTGGCAAACCAAGTTTCAGAATTATATACAGAAATACAGGTATTTCTTGTTTCATTGTTCACAAACTGACAGGTGTTTCACATATTTGATGGTGTATTATCCACACCTTTGCTTATATACAATGGATTCATACAGAAATATTATAAAATAGTTTGGGGAAGGAGTGGGCGGGGCGGTGCTGGCCCTGTAACTAAACAGAAACATTGCCATATTATAGCATGGAACAAAGTGTAGAAACTGCTATTAAAATTTTTAAATTCTAATGGTTACACAGCTTTTATAAATGTCAAACAAAATCCATTTCATATCATAAGGCCTTCTTTTCTTTTACACATTTTTCGAATACTTGATACTTTAGGCTAATTCAATCATATAATTTAACAAGTGGCCTCCCATTTGCTTGAAACTGCAAATCCATCTGTTATCCAATCTAATGTTAATCCCAAATGCTGAGTAAAAGGAATCCATCTGTTTTCTAAACATTGGGTAAGGTGAATCAGTCTGTTTTCGAAATGTTAGGTAAAGTGAATCAGTCTGTTTTCGAAATGTTAGGTAAAGTGAATCAGTCTGTTTTCGAAATGTTGAGTAAATGTGAATCAGTCTGTTTTCGAAATGTTAGGTAAAGTGAATCAGTCTGTTTTCAAAAAGTTGAGTAAAGTGAATCTGTCTGTTTTGAAAATGTTGAGTAAAGTGAATCTGTCTGTTTTCAAAATGTTGAGTAAAGTGAATCTGTCTGTTTTCAAAATGTTGAGTAAAGTGAATCTGTCTGTTTTCGTAATGTTGAGTGAAGTGAATCTGTCTGTTTTCAAAATGTTGAGTAAAGGGAATCTGTCTGTTTTGAAATGTTGTGTAAAGTGAATCTGTCTGTTTTCGTAATGTTGAGTGAAGTGAATCTGTCTGTTTTCAAAATGTTGAGTAAAGTGAATCTGTCTGTTTTCGAAATGTTGAGTGAAGCGAATCTGTCTGCTTTAGAAATGTTGAGTAAAGTGAATCTGTCTGTTTTCAAAGTGTTGGGTAAAGTGAATCGGTCTGTTTTCAAAAAAAATAATTTATCAGCCACAAAAGAACTAGGGATATTCAGTGTGCAGAATTGGGTGGGCAGTCTAAAATTGTGATTATAAACAGCTTCTGAGGTCTGCCTGTTGGTTGGTTTACACCAATTATACTTTTATTTTATTCATATATCGACATACCCACTCAATGGGTGAAGCAAATTAACTCTTATGACATGACTGGCCACCCATATTGACATGATGTCTGACAAGAACAGCCCACAGAACATTACCAAGGCTACAGTGTGTACGGATTCACTGGAGAAAACCCCCAATAAACTGGCTTTGTGTTAGCCTAGGTAAGACAGCGGCATGCGGAGTTCTTCACAAACAAGCAGATCCTTGAAGGAGATAAAAGCACTTACCTTCTATGTCTATTAAGGATATTGAATATGAGAGCTGCAACACCTGCCAGTATTCCCACGGTAGCCAATCCACACATGGCGAAGAAGACAGCGGGAGAAACCACTCGTGGGAATTCCACCATACGGGTCTTGTCGGCTGGAGGGTTTCCACCTTTAAACAGGAATCAAACAGGGCCATTGATTATTACTTCTTACAACAATGAAACCCTCGTTTAATCTCTGTCACAAAATATTACTCAGCACTATTTTTGGCTGAATTTGTAAACTCCAATAATGAAGCAAAGTTGATCAAATAGTTAGCCTAAAAATATAATTATGGGGCCAAAGATCAACTCCTATCGAATAGAGCTTTTTTTGATTCAAACATTCAATTAGCAGTAAAGACGGCTTGCTCCATTTAGCGAAGAAACATGTATATTATTAAAAGGAATTAGGTGAAGTTATTGTTGGTGTAACATACAACACATTAAAACTTTTATAATCTGGACACAGAATCGTTAATAAGAAGATAGAGGGTTTGACATGATCTGTTTTATAAAAGAAGGGCAATAGCATGATTTGGGGTTTATTGATTGATTGATTGATTGGATAAAGACACCAAACATGTGTTATGACATGCCCAAGCAGAAAAAATTCAAAACTTCATGACTCGGTCTCAAATGAGTAAACTTTTTCTTCAAAGTAACAGAAACTTAAAAAAGATACATACATGTATTTTGAAATATTGTTGAAAACATCTGAAGGCAAGGGTGTTTTAATATCACTATTGACATTACAATCATCTACATTTCCACAGTGTTTGTTTGTTCTGGTTGATTGGGGTTTAACGTCGTACTCAAGGGTATTTCACTTATATGACGACAGATTGTCCACTTCACAATGTTCCGTGCCTAATTACGGTGGAAAAACGAGAATAAACCTTGCAAAAACAATCCCTGTGATTGCCGGAGCCACATCATGTGGCTCACTCATATACCTGAGGGTCGACAGATGGATTCAATCATATGAACAGTACATAGGCTTTTGTAAGCGCGCTCGCTAACCATTAAGCCACGGCCGCGGGCACAGCTCCACAGTGAGATTATCAGATTATCAGGTGGGAATACTTACTTATCCATGTGACTTTATTAAGCCAGGTGAGATTATCCGAGATGTAGTCATATGTGCCTATCATATGATACACACCATCTACAATAAAGATTAATTCATTCAGATTTAATCTAAACAGAATAGTTTAATCCAAACAGATTAGTATAACCACATAAAGTATAATACAACTTGTACACAAGATTCAATGAGTTTAGTGACCTCTACTCGAATCTATTCACCTACCCTTAGTCAGGCACTTAACGGACATCAACCATCCTGCCTTTGATCTAGCCTGCCTATCAAATGTCAAGATGTTCTAAGTAAAGGAGAGTTATTTACAAAATAAATGCAAAAAATTCTACCTATCTTTTATGGGTTTTTTTACACCATACTTCAGGTTATTTCTTAGCTTTTAAAAATACCTGTCAATGGACATTCAGTTTCAGACTTGGTAAAATAGTTCCCATGCAGCCATATTTACAGGACGGGGCACACTCTCCTGAAGGGGAGACAAATTCCTATAATAAATCAGGGGATTCCATGTTACACTTCAACTAGGCTAAGTACAGGGTGATATTTGTGAGGCCAGACTAGACTTACCTATCATCTGTTCAATCTGAGTACAAGCAATTCTGTCTCCTGATGAAGAGAAAGCTACTTCTCCCTGAAATAAAAATGAAACTAATGATCTCAACGAAACAGCCTACTTCAGCACTCTAAATCCTTCACAAAACACCCTACACCAGCAATGGCATCCCTGAACAAAACACACACCAGGAACATGAAAACAGCATCCTCCAAGAGCCCTCAACTCTGTACTCTGATAACGATGTATATGGTTCTTAAGGGAGCATAAGGTAAGCTTATTCAGTACAAACTTTGTAATTCTACCTGATCATGTTTTTCTAATAGCCTGATAACGGCAGTGTATTTAAAAGCACACCTATGAAAGAGGAATAATTCTGCTATTTACAGCATACACGTCAAATTTCAATAGGCTTCACAGTCTCATAACAATGCATCGTGATTTGAAATTTAGAGATTCAGAGTTCTCCAGGTACATGTATAGTACAATATAGTACAATGGACAGACACACGCACATGACAATGGCAATACCCTCAGGCCACTTATTGGCAGAGGGGTAAAAAAAAATCGACCCCATAGGACCCACAACCTTGAACCAAAACTATCGCATTTGTATAGTCGAGGTCTGAGATAGGTTCCAATTTATAGTGACTATAAAGTAAAGGTTCTACCCACCATTTTATTGTTAAATCAAAACGGATAAATAATTTCAAAAAATAAAGATAACAGCATAGGCTCAACAGAATAGGAGGGAGAAAGATGAGATTATCTGTAGTCGCTAGTGAACATGTTAAGTAAATTGTTCTCTACCACCTCTCCCCTCCATTTAACTAATCTTGTTACAAAAAATCTCAATCTAATTCTCCAGAGAAATCAATAGAAGTGACAATATGATAGATAAGAGAGTTCATCTTCATGAAAAACACAACACATACAATTGTATTACACATCATTACTTTAAATACATTTGTGGTTAAAAAATAGCAGTAATTCAAGTTAAGATGATCAGTGCAGACTACCGTAAATCTCCTAACGATTTGCACAGAATCAAATTGTTTTCTTATAGGCTTCAATTTATATGTCGCTTGTGAGAATATGATAGTTCAGATTGTTTGAGAGACATTTAACATCGTACTCGAGGTAAACAGCATGTATTTGACATGTGTATAATACGTAGCCAGTGTTTGGTAGAAAACTGTCAAACAACCTAGCCAGAACCAGCCATTGCTTCATACGAAAACAAGATTTTCTTTAGGGACTGCATATCAAACTACCAATGGCACAGCCAACCAAGCTATGGCACAACCAAGCTATGGCACAACCAAGCTATGGCACAACCAAGCTATGGCACAACCAAGCTGTGGCATAACCAAGCTATGGCACAACCAAGCTATGGCACAAGCAAATATGGCACAACTGAGACATGGGACAGCTATCCAAGCCAACCGAACAATGACACAGCTAACCGAACTGTGATACAGCTAACCGAACTTTGATACAGCTAACCGAACAATGACACAGCTAACCGAACTGTGATACAGCTAACCGAACTTTGATACAGCTAACCGAACAATGACAGCCAACCTTACCATGACACAGCCAACCGAACCCTGACACAGCCAATTGAACCCTGACACAGCGAACTGAACCCTGACACAGCCAACTGAACCCTGACACAGCCAACCGAACCCTGACACAGCCAACTGAACCCTGACACAGTCAATTGAACCCTGACACAGTCAATTGAACCACGACACAACCAACTGAAATCTGACACAGCCAATTAAACCACGACACAGCCAATTGAACCACGACACAACCAACCGAACCAGGACACAGCTAACACAGTCATGATAGAGTTGAATTTTATTTCAGTCATTTATTCTTAACTACTTTTATTTTGATTCCCTCCTTCTCAGTGCTTTATTGTTGTTGAATGTGTGTGTAATTCAACTGAATAAATTGGTGTGGTCTGTCGGCATGACATAAAATGTGAGCCAAATACTGACCTACAGTGCAAAAAAAGGGAATTCATTGGATACCTGAGATGAACGTCAAGAATCAAATTGTATAAATGTATTAAACACACACTATTTCATTGAGTGATTCAGAAAGTCGTCCTAATGGAATCAGTCAACTCAATGAAAGATAAATCAAATGAAATAGAAAACAGATCACTAACTGTGTTTTACTTCTTGCAAAGAAACAAATTCAATGAAAGAGTTAAAATCGAAGTGGAGAAAATAGCCTATTTAATTAAATAGAGTAGCCTTTCCTGGTGAATATGAGGACTGGAAGAACTGTTTGTAGTTAACAGATTAGGAGAGCTTTCACCAAATCCCCAGTCAATGTTAAATTCTTCCCCCTGAGCTTCGCACGTCTACCACACTTAGACATCAACTTTTTTTTATTCTGGTTTTCCGAAAAGTTTGTTGTTTAAATTAGCATTATTGAGACTGTATAGCCCCTTCCCATCGAACTCAAGTACTTGTTGGGTGTCATTTAGAAGTTACATGTAGCACTAACATTTGTACTAAAGTAGTTACAAGGTTTTAATCGTATTCCTAATATCATGTTCCTGTTTAATCGGGCTGGGGCTTAGTGTTTAGAGTGTCTGCCATGTAATCATACTTCAATGAACTGTCCCCAGGTGTGAGTCCTCAAGTTGACCACAAAGTATACGAGGTAGTCAAAAATGTGGCTCTTGCAATCATTAGGTGGTTTTTATGAGGTTTACCAGCATATTTAAGTAAGAAACGTGTGAAGAGGACAATCCATCATACACGTGAAATGCCATTGAGTATGATGTTAGAGCTTAGGTTATGTCTTGACGGCTGAGCGTGTGTGTGATGAGGTTTTACATTGTAAAGGCCCAAATTCCTTTCTCTGTGGAACCAGGTTCCGGATTTTAAGGGGCCAGGTTTTTTATTCTAAGGGCCCAGATTTTTTATTCTTAAAGGGCCCAGGTTTTTTATTCTAAGGGCCCAGATTTTTTATTCTTAAAGAACCCAGGTTTTTTATTCTTAAAGGGCCCAGCATTGATTCTTAGAGCCCAGGTTTTTTATTCTTAAAGGGCCCAGGTTTGATTCTAAGAGCCCAGGTTTTTTATTCTTTAAGAGCCCAGGTTTTTTATTCTTAAAGGGCCCAGGTTTTTTCATTCTTAAAGGGCCCAGGTTTTATTCTAAGAGACCAGGTTTTTTATTCTTAAAGGGCCCAGGTTTTTTATTCTTAAAGGGCCCAGGTTTGATTATAAGAGCCCAGATTTTTTATTCTTAAAAGGCCCAGGTTTTTTATTTTAAGGGCCCAGATTTTTTATTCTAAAAGGGCCCAGGTTTTTTATTCTAAGGGCCCAGATTTTTTATTCTTAAAGGGCCCAGGTTTGATTCTAAGAGCCCAGGTTTTTTATTCTTAAAGGGCCCACGTTTTTTATTCTTAAAGGGCCCAGGTTTGATTCTAAGAGCCCAGGTTTCTTATTCTCAAAGGGCCCACATTTTTGATTCTTTAAGGGCCCAGGTTTGATTCTAAGAGCCCAGATTTTTTATTCTTAAAGGACCCAGGTTTTTGATTCTAAGGGCCCAGATTTTTTATTCTTAAAGTGCCCAGATTTGTTTTCTTAAATGGCCCAGGTTTTTGACTCTAAGGGCACAGATTTTTTATTCTAAAA
>JAVFBX010252044.1:0-10008 GCA_034783855.1 Mopalia kennerleyi | reverse complement strand
GACGCCCAGTTATTTGAAAAGTGAAGCAAAATGACCATTTTGGACACCCTACTTCTGATTTCTGGCTAAGCCCCTGGATGTGCCTGTGGCAATCGCGGGGGTGTTTCTTACGAGGTTTCTGCCCGATTTTCCACTGTAATAAGGCAAGGAACAGTTAGAAGTGGACAATCAGTCATCATATATGTGAAATACCCTTGAGTCCGACGTTAAACCCCAATCAAACAAATAAACAAAATTCAAATCTACGGTGAAAGATGAAATGTGCACCTCCAATGCTTTGATTAAGTTAGTCTAGTGGCCACTATGTCTGACAATATCTGTATGTTCTTTTATTTGTTAGATCAATACATGTAAATTGAAATAAAACCAAAACGAGAAACCTTTTCATTTACCAATGCTGGAATTGCATTTGGAAGTTGATGAAAATACTCACATCATGGTTGTGCTAGTGTCAACTATAAGTGAAATATCCTTAAGCACAGATTAAAACACCAATCACTCAATCAATAATTTATTTTTGCCTTCAGGTATCGAGCCCCAGAGTTATTATTTGGAGCCCGAACTCAAACAACTGGTATTGATATGTGGTAAGTAATAAAAACAAATTAGGCAAATTATTTCTTGACATTCTGGAAAACTATTAAATGAATTGACAATGTATTCACTCTAACATGGCAGCTGAAATACGGCTGAATGTTGCAAAGAACACTAATCAATCAATCAATCTAGAAAACTATTGAATGTAATGACACTGTAGTGGCCTAGGTGGTCAGCATTTACATGTACTGTAGTCCATTAAGTGACTGGCTCTTAGGGTCATGTGGAGCCAGATGCCGTGGCCTTGTGGTAGTGTGTGTGATTCATAATCCTACTCCAATTTACCCTTCACACGATCAAGTTTGTCTTTTGACCATCAGGTATATAAGCGAGTCACATAATGATTATGTTTCTCCGACAATGGCAGGGCTGGTTTTTAAGAGGTTTCCTTCTGGTTTTCCGCTGTAATAAGGCAAGGAACAGTGTGAAGTCGACAATCCGTCATATAAATGAAATACCCTTCAGTACGACGTTAAACACCAATCAGTCGATCAAACAAACAAACTAATGTTCATGTGTTCAAATCCTGGATGGATTTCAACCTGCATCATTCTCTGAGTCTGTTAAAACCAGAAAAATGCTATTCCAAAATACCAAAAATAAACCTTACATTGAATTTTAAAGTATAGGAAAGGTTTTACACAGGTTTTAAACGTACTGCATGAACTGTAAAATATATAATTTTTAGAGCAAATTATATAATATTTTTATGTACACAGTGCAGCTCGCAGCCTTTTTGTTATGGTGTGTTGCACTGATGAATAGCACACTGCTGAATCCTGGTTTTCATCAATTTCTCCTGTTGGTGTTGTTGCTAGATAGTCTGTGGCTCAGTTAGTTGAACCTCTTTATCCATTACCACCCATGGGTTCAAGGTCACTTATCAACCCTAGCTGTAAAAGGGAAGTTTTTTTTACATGACTGAAGCCATCACATGGTGGTTTTATATTGGCTTTTCATTTATTTAAATCATACACTGTATGAGTACTAGTGAAATGCTTTTAATAATAATGACTCTAAACAGCACACAAGACAATGTATTTGTTGTCACTTGTATTGACTCAGGCAGTTTCCTTCGGCCATTTTGTGAGGAGTGCTAACTGCTAAGAGGTTGAGTTGGCAGGTTATCTGCTCTTAGATTGAATAAAATGGAATAAATATTGTCTGTAGTGTAATTGATTTTGTCTGGAAAATATTCAATTGCAACAGAAAGATTCTGTTCAATGGCAAATTTGTTTAATGTTGGTGATTCACACGAAATTGACTTCTAGCAACTGATTACATGTTCATGTATATCCTGTCGTTGTATGTTGACAGTGTCACTGTGAGTACAAGGGTAGTTCTCTGCACTAATTATAAGGTGTCAGAGTTAAAGCTTGGGAGATTCTTGCTGCCTTGATGCCTTTGGGGCTTTGTGACATCATGACTCCAATCTGTTGTAGTGTAGGGTATTGTGGTTGTCCTGTACTGTCTCTGTTTATTTCCTGTGATGGCATCCAGAGAGCTGGCACTCTGTCAAATGAATGGAATAACCTTAAGTCTGGTGCAATGACCCATTTATTTGAATTTCCCCGGCAAAGTTTTACAGTATGGCAACAACTGCAAAAAAATGATGAACATTTCATTTCAGTTTATTTAAACCATCTTCAGTAGTAGAATGGAAATAATTGTATATATGGAGTTGTCCCAATACTCTTATACTCCAATAAATCAAACATCTTTAGCCATTAGAGTTGTACATACCGGGTAGTCATATAAGAAACAAGTAACGGGTCAAGTGTGGCATAAAACACCAACCAAACAAACAGGTGAATGTTGAGAAAGGGTCTTAGAATAACCTGAAACATTGTTCATGTACATCTACAAATGTACATATATATAGCTAACCATTAACCTATATACATGTATAGCAAACCATTTAAGGAATTTATTTGACCTTATTTCATTAAAGTATGTCATGTTTGTCAAAGAGACAAGTGTTGTATTATTTTTAGGGCAGCAGGTTGTATTCTAGGAGAGTTATTGGGCCACCATCCGTTACTACCAGGCCGCTCAGAAATACATCAAATTGAGCTGATTATTGAAATGTTTGGTACACCCAATGAGAGCATCTGGCCGGTAAGTCTGATCATTGAAATGTTTGGAACACCCAATGAGAGCATCTGGCCGGTAAGTCATATGTTAAACATCGAAACTGAATATATGGTAGCAAAAACTTTTCTACTGCCCAATGTTTATCAAGCTCAGCTGACAACAAGAGGTTTTTTTTGTCTTGGACACGAAACTGCAATAATTTCCTTTCTCTTTCATGTGCCAGTGGTAATGGTTCAGTGCAAAGCGTGTCAACTTTCTGATCCAATTTTGATGCGTTAAACCCCAAACAAACAAACCAATTTTGATGTACTGCTTACATGAACATGTCAGAGCTCCTCTGCCGACCTCCGGTATATGATAGGGCAACCACATGGATTTTTGTATGAGGTTTCCTCCTTGTTCTCCATGGTATATAGTTATGCATGTATTTACTGGTTAACCTATTCAAAATTAAAGGTGCAGTTTTATTTTATTTTCAAATTTTTCTCACAGGGTTTTGATGATCTGCCAATGTTGGAGAGAATCACCTTGAAAAATCAACCGTACGTAGATGTTGTATTTTATTTTTAATGTCTGTAGGATCACTCTTTATTGAACAGAATAAAACCTACAAGTTCAAGAATGAGGCACTTAATCTTCAAAAGTAACTGTAATCGTAAAAGACTAAAATACTGTTTATATTCTCTGTCTAAACGACACAAAAATGATTTCATTACAACAGCTCTAGTGTCTGTTTTATGATTCAAATGTTCTGGCGTGGGCCAACTAGAAAAATAAGATAAATAAGATCAAATTTACTGTGATCAAGTTTCATTGTAACACCTGTATTGTTTAATTACAGGTATAATAATCTACGTCACACCTATCCCTGGTTATCTGAGGCTGGTGTGAGACTTCTTAACTTCCTGTTTATGTATGACCCAAAGAAAAGGTGAGATCTATTTTTCAACTCAACTTTATTAGATATATGGCTCTGCTTTTTCTGAAAATTTAAAAAGTGTTTCTCTTTAGAAAATCATTTTATCTGGTCTCAGTTCACCCATTGATCTGATCTTCATTCAACAGGTTTTATCCCAAGCTCTTCTCCATTGCCTGGATGGTATAGGGAGGGAACTTCTTGTTGTCCTGGTGCTCTCAAAACTTCCGGAAAATGACTTACATGTTTATTAATTCTTGTGATTGAGTTCTCAGCTGGGTACGCCGCCATTGTAGTGAAACAATCACTCAAACAAACAAACTTTTTATTTATGGCAGGGCCACAGCAGAAGATTGCTTGGAGACTTCTTACTTCAAGGAGAATCCTTTACGTGAGTCTTACAAGACATTTATTCCATCTAGACTATATGATTTAACTGTATCATTATAATTCACATATTATGATGTCCACTAACATGTAGGAGTTTAACATAGTAAAGTAGCCCTGTGGGGGAGCGGGTTGGCCTGTCTTGCAGAATACTCCCTCGGCTTCCTCGGTCGATCGTAAGAGGCGAGAAAAGAGGAGCTTTCTGTTGCCCTGGTGTTCTCCGAGCTAAAGGGAACAGGAAGCTGATCTGTTTTATGTTTTATTTTTGTCTCCGTAGTCATATAAGTGAAATACCCTTGAGTACGACGTCAAACACCAATCAAACAAACAAATCAATAAATCCAAATTGTGATCAGTTATTGTCACGTTTGTCAGTTATCCCTGATTGTCAGCTCATGATTTGGTTGGTACTCTACTACTGTGTTACTTGATTCAAATGACCTGAAGTATAACTAGGTTACCAAGTATGGTTTTAAATAAAATAACTGAAACAGAAGCTGTCCTGAGACCTGTTGCAACTGTGTCGTTTCCCTATCGTGAACTCATTAGTGAACTGTAATTACTTAATGTTGTTCCTATTTGCAGGTTAACCCCAGAGATAACCGTTTACTTTTTGAGGTGTTTGATTCCAATCGTGTGGTAAGTTTAAATTCTTCTATTTCATTAACATTTTAAAGTTTTGGTATTGCCTTCTTTCTTTGAATTTGTTGTTAGTTTTATATAATCTTAGGAATTCCTCCACATTGGGCACTAAGCTATGGCAGCCAGACCGTGTTGGAAAGACTGCACAATGCTCAACTATAACTGAAGAGTCCTAGCCGCTGATCCAGAGCAAAATTAATTAAATGGTCTTCCTGAACTCCACTATTTGGTTGCGTATAATACTTATTTTTACTGTTGAAACAAATTGTATTAAAACTCTTTTCAGTTGTAAACGAGCTTTAACAGAATTTATATGTTTAAAAGAATTTACTTATTTTAGATAACTTTATCTTAGTAAGAACACATGCCTCTCAGAATGTAAGAACCATTAAGTATATGAATGAGTCACACACTGTGGCTCCATCAAACGCAGGGTTGTTTAATCGAGGTTTTTACTCGCTTTGCTACCAAAATTGGGCAAGGAATAATGTGAAGTGGACAATCCTGCATGATATAAGTGAAATACCCTTGAGTACGACATTAAAACCAAATCCCAAATCAAACTAACAAAAAGAATCTAAGGCAGGATTCGTCAGGCACCTTATAACATCATCACATGTGAGGGTTTTTTTTCTCTGATCTGTTTTTGTATTGCCACTAGTGATTATTTTGTCTTGATGGGCATTCTAAGGGATGTTTTGACTGACTTGTGAGTGGTCACTGGTCAGGCATCACCCATATGGGTAAAATAACCTCAAGTATTATCTTAAACCCCTGGCCCACGGGATCGAGTCTGTATGTCGACCCTCTGCCTCCGGTATATTAGTGAGTCACACGATGTGGCTCCGGCAATCGCGGGGATGGTCTTTACAAAGTTTCTTCCCAATTTTCGACTGTAACTAGACAAGGAGCAGTGTGAAGTGGACATCCTGCATATAAGTGAAATACCCTTGAGTACGATGTTAAACCCCAATCAAACAAACAATTGTTAAACTCCATTCACACAAACAAACTCCAGTGACAATGACAATATATTTGGATGCCTTGCGTCGCATTGACAAGAAACGATGATATCTAAGTGTCGAATTTATAATTAATCAAGATAATGTAGTGTCCCACTGACAATGCATCAGGATACCGAAGTATGGCACTGACAATGAATCAGGATACCGAAGTCTGGCACTGACAATGAATCAGGATACTGTAGTGACACTGACAGTGATAGTGTGTACATGTAATAAGGAACCAGAACACTGTAGTGTCACACTGACAATTAACTAACACACACATGTATTTTTACCACTAAGCTTTATGGTTTCATAACAGTTTTATTGATACTTTATGGCTGATGTTTACAATTTAATGTCCTGATCCAAGGTGACGTTCCATGACGTAGTTTTCCCCAGAAATAAACTCTTGTATCGTTATTATTTCTTGATAACTGTTCTGGATTTAACCTATGAGTTCTATGGACAAATCTTTTCTATTCGGGGCCCAGGGGCCATAATTAGTTTGTTGGATTATTGATCCTCCCTCAATGGCCCCTTGTTGTCCTCTGATATATGATGGAGTCAGTCGCAAAGTGTGGCTTTTACAGGGTTACATGCCTTATAAGTAAGGCATAGTGAAAAATGGATGAATTTTTCCATAAAACGGAAATACCTTTGAGTACATGACATAAATCCCAAACACACCTTTCATTCACTGGCAAACTTGGTCCTGCAGCTGTAGCTTAGTGATAGCGTGTGCGCTTACTAATCCTACTTCGATTTACCATACACGTGACCAAGTCCATCTGTTGACCATCAGGCATATGAGTATTCCACACCATGTGGCTCATGCAATATCAAGCAAGGATAAAATTTAATTGAAAAATATACAGCTTTCATCATTCTTAGAAGCATCAGATAGTATAAATATTACTATCTAATGTAAACAAAGTGGGGTTATATATAGTGCCAGTATCTGTTATTATGCGTGTGTACATTTGTACATCAAGAGCTATACTGCATGTGAAGCTACATGTATTCCTTACACAGTTTAATATAAGGTCAAACTAAGCAACACAAAACTGAAGCTATGGCAGTCTGTTGTATTTTCCTAATATCTTCTGGCTATTAATGGTAGTCTGTTCAAAGCTTAAACGTACTGTGTTTACTTAGCAGTGAAGGAACATTAATTTCCACACAGTGCAACACACTTAACCTTTTTCTTGTTGTGAAGTGTGGCATGTCAGGTGTCGAAATGTTTTAAATTAAAAGCCCGACATTTGACATAAAGCTTCAGAAATTTTTTGACAGCTAGTTTTTGCATTAATAAGGCCATCTCCTACATATCCGTCCACATTATACTCTCAATTCAGCAAGTTTAATAGTCATATTTTGTCAATTTATTTTATTTTTTAAATATTGACTTTATCGCTATCATACCTCAGTCACGGACATTCAAGTAACCACTCGGCCTTAAACACGTGCGTGTTGTTGTTGTTGTAGGCGAAGACTGCAACGGATCTGGTATGTGAGGCATTCTAGCTTCTTTCTTTTTTTTTTTAACATTATAATCTCCAATTTCCAACCCCACCCAACCATCCCACCCCACCCATCATTGTAGAGGGTGTAAAGCCATACTTCATGAGACCCGCCATTTAAGCGATAACAGCTCATTTACTTGACTCTCATGCATATTCCCATACTCTTTCACGATTGAACTGTTGCAATATGAAATTGAACACAAGAAGTTTGTATCTTATAGGTTTATGTTAATGTCTATAATCGTCCAACCATATCTCCTGTTACAGGGATCACACTCACCCTCCAATCAAATGGCTTGAGCTTTTCCCTCTTGTCAGTGGATCAGTTTGACAAACATCAATGTGATAACAACACAACAGATTGCATTGCTGTATTCATCATGAGCTTTGTTGAGAATACAAACCGTTTAGTTGAGCTGATAATAATTAAGTGATAGGGTGTATTAAAACTGCTTCTATAACACATTAAAAATTGTCAGAAATAGAGAAAATTTTGTTTGACTTGTCCATAATTTGCTGGACTTGTCAGTCTGACATTAAGATATGCAATTCAAGCCCTGCTTGTAATTGTTTGCCAGTGACATCAAAGGTGGTATCCTACACCCATTGGGCAGGCATTCCAACATGTGTGATAATCTTTTAAGTACAACATTAAATCCTAATCAGTCCAGCAAACCAAGTGACTTGAGCATAAAACAGTAATTTGGGATCTTCAACAGCTGCCGAAACATGCTAGCATTGAATCTCTAGTAGTAGGCATGACAAAATCCCTCTACATTATAAATAAAGTGTGGCTTTCAAGCCTCCTTGAATTAAGCAGAGAGTTGTTTCAATAAAAGTTATTTCCTTCATTTTTAACGACTTGTTGTTGGCTACTTGCCCTACAAAAAAGCTAAGTGTTATTTCTAGTGTGTGTACTACTAGTTTATTAGACCTTTGATTTTAATGCCTGTACTTTATGCACATATTTATCCCATATCAGTAGGGTTAACATCCAAATTGCATATCAAGTTAACATTACTCAATACTGTTCAGTGTGGACAGAATTTTTTTAACTTTTTCGGCTATCTAATGGTTTGAGATAGCAAGTAGTCATTATTTTACGTTGTTAGTATGGGTTAAATTAATTATTACGGTTAAAAGTGAACTTCCCAAGGGCCCCTGCTTTAGCCTAATAATTTCACCATAGAGCTGCTGAGTTACACAAGGGTTCTATCCTGCCTTTTAACATTAGGTATAAATGAGGAGCTTGGGTGGAGGGGACGTTAAATACCAGTCAAACAGCTTCCTTTGGTTTAAATCAATCGATAGCAAATTAGCACTGCTGATTTTATTTAGCACTAGAGGAAGATTTCCAATTTTATCAAAGTGAAACCCTTCCCATGTTATGGGTGTCATCATGTCATTAATCGTTGGAGTACACCACTGTCAGATAAGTGAAATACCAGTGAGTACGGCCTAAATCACCAATAAATCAATCAATCAATAAATAATTCAATATTAATAACTGTTCTGTTGTCTATTATATGTGTCAGGGAGTTGTCAAGAAGCATGATAAAAGTATTACAGTCTCTAATGTAATTGTATTCTTTCCAATAATGTGTTTTGCAATACCCAATAACCCAGTTGTACAAATTCCAGTTTCATGTAATGATGTAATGGAATTTTCCACAGCTCAAATACATGGCATACGTGTATTTGTTGTGCTCAGTTAGTACATATTAGGACAGTGTTAAGATTACCAAAGGTTGATTCAGTAATTTTAGTATAGACATTCATTATGAAACGCTTCACTTGACATGTATGTTTATGTATGAATGAATTCCCCTGTAAGCTGTTATATTTAATATGTACAAATGTGTCCTGGCTCAAGAACCTCTAGTAGCTGACTCTAGTCAATACTTGTTAATTTAATATATTTTTTTCTTCTTAAATGTACTTAAGAGTGTAGTTGAAAGGGGAATCCCCAGCTTTTAACAAAGGGATATCCTGATAGTTTATTTACAGTATATGCCCCTGTGTAAACATCAGTCAGGAGGATGTGTAACATTTAATGATATGACATGATATGTTAGATGATTCTGCAATGTCATTCTTAGACATGACACACTGCAACATGACACCCTATGCACAGAAAATATATTCATTTCAATTTTCTATTGTATTTTTAAAAACCAGATGATAAAGAAACCTTGTCAGATGACTGTTTGTATTACTTAATGCACACTGTAAGATGACAAAAATAAAGACAATTTCACATGTGTGTACTGGTAACACAGATTGACACTATTTATTATATACGCAGTGAGTTGAGGAACTGTGTAAGTGGGTCACATGTTAGCAAGTCCTATTAGCACTGGCTTAGTAAATCAATAACACTAATTCAGAATATATGTAGTATATGTAGTTTGTTCGACACATCAAATACCCCAAATTGATACAATATGATATATTATGTGTTACTTTTTTCGAATAACTTTAAGTTAATATCTTAATGGTGCTGATTGATACAACAAACATTAGATTAGTGTTTAGTAATACCAGCAAAATGTACTTTGTATGTATCTGTAAAAGAATCAACAGGATACAAAATGATTGCATTGAAGTAGGGTTAACAAGCTTACAATTGAAGTAATAAATTGTTCTGGTATTGATACATGTGTAGCTTTACCAATAATTAAAAAGCAGTATAAATTTTGTAGCAGTATTTGCTTATGATGGCATGAAAATTGTGTTCACTATGCACAAACTCAAACTTATACCGGTACAATTATTCCAGGCTATATCTTGGTTACTATTTCACTTAGGCTTTTGAAACTTGCTTAATGCGTTCTTCTATGTA
>JAVFBX010252033.1:0-10009 GCA_034783855.1 Mopalia kennerleyi | reverse complement strand
GAAATACCCTTGAGTACGACGTTAAACACAAATCAAACAAACAAACAAACAATCACTTTTTAACTAACTGGATGTCTAACTTTATTAGTTTCCATATCTCCTGCATGTTAAAGTTTCTTTAAACAGGGTGTCCAAATGAGTCAATTGCTCAATTCAGGATGTCCATTTGGACAAGTGGACACCCCTCTGCCCGAGCCCATGTAGGTAATTTAGTGCAAATGCCACGTGGTGGCCAAGAAAGCCCCTCTTGCCCTGGGGCTTTCTTAGGGGGCGTTTGCAAGGTTTCCTATCATATATAGGCAAGAAACAGTGTGAAATGCACAATCTGTCATCAAATAAGTGAAATACCCTTAAGTATGACGTCTAACGCAAAATCAGACAAACAATAAAATCCCATCACAGTCATGCTGTCTGTCTTAGTAACAGAGAAACATTCAATTTCCAAAAAAGCAAATCAGTTTTAGTTTGACCAAACTTATTGCCAGAATTTACGCCATCATCATATGAGTGAAATATCATTATTATTAAAGTATTGTGTTAACACCAATAATTCAATCAATTATACCATGTGGTTAAGGGCAGTGTAATTTAAGTATTCTGATACCCTCCACTATGGAGGAACAATAATTTAAATTTAACACTTCAAATCATGGTTATGTTGCTGCCATCTATATGGAAATGCAGAAGGTTACAAGTGAGGTTATTGTTGCCCTGGTGCTATCAGGGGTAAGGGGCAATAAGTAGCTGTGTTTGTTATGTCTTTGTATTCTGTCCTGTGGTTATCCTCTATGACCTGTTGTACAAATGCAGCTTTTAAGATTGTTCTCTTGCCCTGTGAGATGTGCATGATTGAAATGACTAGTTTTTGAAGGATTTTGTTTGGTTTGTTTGTTTGATTGGAGTTTAACGTCGTACTCAAAGGTATTTCACTTATATGACGACGGATTGTCCACTTCACACTGTTCCTTGCCCTAGTATGGTGAAAAACCGTGAGGAAACTTCGTAAAGACCACCCCCGCGATTGCCAGAGCCACATATTGTGACTCACTCATATACCTGAGGGTCGACAGACGGACTCGATCCTATGAACGGTAAATCGAGGTAGGCGTTAGACGCCACGGCCGCGGGCCTCAGTAAGGTAGTAAAATCGGTGATTCATTTGTTTTTCATTAAACACGATGATCAAGGAAACGGCGAAGCAACCTACATTGCATGTAAAGCAACATACTATAACAGCAACATACAAGACCGATACAACAAAAAATGACACTATTAAACTCGTGGCCTTTCAGGAAATTATTTTATAGGCAACAAGACTGTTGCGCCGTCCAGGCGCCAAGGTACAGAAAATACCAATACTTGACCCGAAATTGCACACGTTTACAGTAGACGGTTGTTAGAAAGCCATTTCTAGCCTTACTCCTGTAGCCCCCAGCGAGAGTGTCTGATAGGTCTTCTCCACGTTCGATGTTGAATACTTGGCGAGTCCTTGATATTTTTTTATTTAACCAGTCGATATTTATTTTGTTATAATATCATTGCAGTTAAGACGCTACTTAGCACGTTCTCTAAACGTCGTTTTTATTCAGGTCTTTGGCCACTTCACACTGCTCTTTTTCTAATTACCTTTAATATTGAATCAATGATTTTAGTTCCATTTTGGTTGCATATAGCATTTAGTGTTTGCTCATGCGTTCTGTGCCTAGGATCTCATTGTGTGTGTTTTGAGTGCATATAGCATTTAGTGTTTGCTCATGCGTTCTGTGCCTAGGATCTCGTGGTGTGTGTTTTGAGATGGATCGAGGTTTGATTTAAGGGAAGTAGTCCTGGGTGGACGTATACATAAGGAAAGTTACCAATGCCTGGATTAGTATTACATGTAGTAGTAAATAGTAGCAGTTCCTCGCAGAAACGCAAATGAACATTTGTCTTATCTGCCAGACGGACTCTATTTGGACTGCTTCCACTGTTTCTATTCCTCCACAAGGATACATTAATTACACCACCTGCCATCAAGAAAATTACCGGGTAAAACGTTATGTCATTGCTTGACTCGATTGAACACGGTTAGCTATAAGATCGTGACAGATGTATATATTCTCCAAACATTCAGACAGCTATTCCAGGCGTGTTACACAATTCAGCAATTCGTTTGTGTTTGATATATGCATTCAGTTTAATTCCAACAGGATATTCATTTATATATGCGATTATTCAGTAAAATGAGGAATCGAGTATGTCATTTGTTATGTGGTTGTTACATATCGGTTACCTTGTCAAGTACAGGCAATCGCATTAAATCAGCGCATAGGCTTAGAGTAAAAGTGAAAAAAAAAACCCACACGACTACCATTACCTGATCAAGGTGTTTTAAAACTCAGTACAGCCAGTAAATGTTACCGTTGTAGGTACAGAACGAATACACACTTCCTAAATTCAAGAAAGATGTAAACCCGGTATGCATCATACCTGAAGCCTCATGCCCTGTGAACAAAATGGAAGCCATAATTATGTATAACCAATTTATTATTTATATTCCAATGAAATAGCAGGATTTTCTTCACGCATAAAAGTGTTTTATTCACTGCAGTGAAATAACGCTTTTTGTTATTACTCTCTGGACTTTGACACTGTCTGGACTACAGTACTTTTTGGAGTGACGTCTGCACGCTCCAGTTTGACATGCAGATTAAACGGAAAACTCCAGTGTAGTTTGCACTGCACCAAACACGGATAAAGTGAAACTGACCAGGGTGAATTGATTTCAATAAGTTAGAGAAAATGAGATGATATGTCAAATACAACAGAACAGCAACCAAATTAACCCTTTCATTCCCTTTAAATTAGCCATGCTTCAAACTGTCGAGTGTCAACAACCTGGAGCTCGTGTTCTAGTAAAAACCGAATCACGCATATGCAAGTTTTTAGTCAAAAAAGTTCTTCTTATTGGGAACAGATAAGTTGAGAAATATTCTGGCAACCTAATTGGGAAACATAGAAGACATTTTAATCCTTTAGGATATCAAAAACTGATATCATTTAAATGCATACAACATTGACACATTATGGTTCTATTTCCCTCAGGCGTAGAAATATCGAAGGGATTGCACAAAACCATTCTGACTTTTGCGAAACGACAGCTGATATGATAATTTGACACGGATTTTGATTTATAGTTGATATAAATAATCACTAGAATATTACACAGGTAAATTTAAATACTCTTTCAACCATTTACACAAGCAATATTTATGGTATTCAAACTTCACTATGTAATATCTTCTATATAATATATATGTTTCATGTATACAATAATATGCAATTAGCATGTTATTTTACATCACAACACATGTCTCTACTTAATTGAAGTGTTTTAACTGGAATTCTGATATGTATTGGTATTTCAATGTCATGCCGATACAGTAAGTGTAGCTAAAAACAATACCCTATACAACAACAATTGTACGCCTATTAAGGACATGGAATCCCTTTTTGCGTTTGGTGTGTTGGCAAAAAAATTGCCACTTAAGCCTTAAATATTTCAAGATAAACAATAAGAAAATATAGCTATGGAGATGAAAGCCTAGAACATTATTATATATCAATTACGTTGTGGAGTCCCATTGGGGTTTATCACACGAGTGTGAAATCCCATGCTGGTATGAAAAGACTATAATGCGCTAAGACGAGTTCAGGAATGACGTCACTATCCAAGATGGCGTCAAACAGTGTATTGCCCTTTAATAGGTTATACGGTCATGTTATACAAGGCTATAAGCCTATGGGCATTCACCCCCCACTGCACACCCGTGACTCAAACTTTACGTAGTCAACCAATTTATATACTTCTACTGAAGTGATCCCTTGCACGTAGAGTGGATGAAGGATGACACATTGTCCACGGAGTATTAAGAACAGATTAGACTGGCAAGGCCAATGAACGCACCTGCCCACTAATGGCTTGATATATTTGATCCAATGTAAGGTGTGGATATAATTGTATCATTTACTACTCAAACCGTATCTAGTATAATCAAGAACTCAATGGAGATATGGTTTTACCGACGGTACTCAGTACATTGTAGGCCAACGCCTGGGAAACGAGTAAATTGAAAATAATTTCCCAGGAGTATCTTTGTGACAGATCATTCACGCACAACACGTTGTCGATGTTTAAAGCATGTATTTTTGTGGTGAAGTTATAAGTGTTTAGATATGAAACCTAGTAAGTGGAACTGATTGGTTATGAATGAATTTAATCCCCGGTGGCCATTCAAACAGGTTACATGTAGATATGGCGGAAGCGGGCGTTGGCTTTTATAGCTATTGTTAATGTGATAATATGTATGACTGGTACATTTATTAGCAATGTATGCTATTGATTTAAGTACTAGTTTATCAACATCAGAATTGAGTAAAGATTTTCATGGAAGTGATGATCCGCCTGTTTTTAAAACAACAATACTGTTCAGACAATGAATCTAATTTGTTGAACTATCTATTCCTATTTAGATATTTTCTTCGGGGTTTAAACGGAAAACACAAATTTACAATAAAAATAATAGATATCCTCGCAGAGGATGGCATGTCAGTCGCATGGTGAATAAAGCCAAACTAGTTTATTTTATATAATGGGGGTTTCGTGCGATATTTAAAGTTGTTTTATTAACACGAGAGTGTGACAGTCCAGCCTCGACCTGAATGACAACAAACGATGATAAGACAGGACAAATGCAAGGCGGAAAACATCAACATCTGCTTTGTTTTGTCCCTAAGATCTGCGAGTGCCAGAGCATGGGAAAACCCCCTCCAACCAGTCTTTTAATTTTATACTATACACAAAGTGAAACATTTAGAGCAGCACTAGACCTAGACGCCATGGTAAAACAAATTATTCCGAGGCAATAGGAACCTTTCACCATGCTACCATTTATGATAAGCGGCTAGATATTCTACTACTTTACAATGTTAAATGCCTGTGGCTTAGAGATTAGCCTGTGAGCTTATTAATCCTACTTCCGTTCACAGGATCGAGCCCGTCTGTCCATCATACGGTATATGACTGAGTCACACCATGCATGTGGTTCCGGCAATCGCAGGGTGGTTACTAGGTTTCCTACCGTTTTGCCACGGTAAATAGGGAAGAACCAGTATGAAGTGGACAATCCGTCTTCATTAAATTGAAATGCTCTTGAGTACCAAGTTAAACACAAATCAAACAAACAAACAAGCAATGTTAAGGGCAGATGAAGTTATTCCGTTATTCGACATTCGAATGTCGAACAAAGTGCTCCCCGACATTCGAATAACGGGCTAACTTCAGCTTTCCCAATGATAAGCAGTATTTCACCTTCCGGCTTCAATGTTACCTTACAATAAATCCAAGTACCGTAACCGTTTACAATTGCTATGTTACATCTTGATTGATCACTAACTTGGTAAATCCGTTGTTTTAACAGATCATTGTATTTAGTTTACCCAATACGCCTATACTGGTGTCATGTTAATGCTTTCGTGCACAGACACGCAAGTCATCGGTGTGAGAAATAATTAACTTGTCACAATTCGTAGTTTACTGCTTTGTAGCCGTTTTAAATGACATCCTGGTGTACTTCTTTATGTTTAAAAACGGCAAATATATTGACAGGTGTACGTTATTATCAAAGCGCATTTTGCGACCATGGTCATATAGATTTTATCCAGACCGACAGCCAATCCTGTTTGGTATCTCCTAGTACCATTTATGTAGCCATTAAGTGCTTACAAAAGTTTATAAACAGAATCGGAGGCTATATTTGTTTTGCAAGAAACAATAATATTACAAAACAAAATTTTCCATTGATATTCCATAGTTTATATTATGTGTGACAATATTAATGTTTCCATCGAATTCAATTTTGTGTTTACATTTTTATAAGATTTTTACAATTTTGTGTTTACATTTTTATAAGATTTTTTTTACAATTTTGTGTTTATTTTGTAAAAGATTTTTACAATTTTCTGTTTATATGTTTATAAGATTTTTTACAATTTTCTGTTTACATTTTTATAAGATTTTTACAATTTTGTGTTTACTCAAATCCATTTCTATGTGCCAAGTATTACACAACTCTATGTTTGAGAACCAGAGCCATTAAACACTCTTTATCGTACATCATTTATCAAAATAGACGTTTCTGAAGCACTATATCATCTTGAAATGTCATTATTTTCCCTGCCAATATCGCTAATCAGACCTGGCATACAGCGAGTCGATACATGCATCTAACCTTTTTGATGAATTGGCCAACTTAGGGACGAAGAAGCAAATTCCGTTACACGCACAGACATATAAGACGATTATCTTCTATTTGTATGAAAATATTACATTTACATAATATGAAATTTAAAAAAAACCATCAGATTATTCGAAACAATGCAAAAGATACTCATCAATATATACTGGCATATGTTTTTTGTATCGTTTATAAATATATATTTTAATTGACATATCTACAATTAAATTTTATACGCTCATAACGTTTTCAAATGTATACGCCATTATTTGAAGTTATCGTGGCTGGACAAATATATCTGGTTTGTCGCTAACTCGGCATGTTGGCATCAATTTGGCAACGTACTTGGTACACATTTACACGCTAGACTTAATCTATTTAATCTACACTTAAATTTTGATCAAACCACAAAGGTTGTGATTTATCCTCAGCTGAAAATTTCTTATGAAAGATAAACTATCATCAGAATATTGAAGAATCCTTGGAATTTTAAAAAGTTTTTACAAAAATGGTCAATATCTGAATCCAGGTTGCATAGTATAGGATACGGTATGAAAGCCTGATTGCATTCAGTTATCGATTTCGGTATGTGGAGCGATTTAGATTTCCATCTTTGATTAAAAATCATCATATTCAAGCGAAGTGATGTAAGATTGATTAATTATTGTTTTACGTAACACTCGGCGGTATTTTACCTGGGCTGTGCGTGTTGTAATTTTTTTTGTAAATCTAATATTGTGTATTCAACGGTACCTGGAACCAATCGCTTCGTTAGCATTAAACCTGAAACAGGAGAGAAACTAGTTTACGCATTTTTGTTGTAACTCTGATAGTCGATAACTATTGCCATTCGTAGCCAAATTTCAGAAGATTCATACATGTGTATATAACATATCTCTACTGATTACAAGATGACAATAACATATAATTGTTGGATTTATTACCTCCGAGTTGGGACGTTAATTTACGTAAAACTATTGTAAATTGTGACGTACATAAATAGCACTATTTCAAAAACAGCTAGCCATTATTACGCTATTATCCTTAAAAGGGAAAGTAGTCGTATTCTTGTTTCCTAAAACAAAGTAATAAAATATGCACAAAGAGGGTTTTAGGAAGAAAATCTTTGCTACAATATACAAAAGCATAGCTGCAGTCTCTGCTATCTAATTCAAGCATCATTACACTGTCAACACTATTTTAATTAATGTTGCTTTGATCACATATCACGAAGGAGAAGGCATTCCTATTGCAATATCAAAGAAATAAAGCAGGTAAAGAAGTCATTCGTTTTCGTGAAGTTATCTTTACGAAACAGCCTACATAAATATCGATCTTTTCCAAACGTGAAGCAGACGTAACCAATAAGGATGTGTGAAATGGCTCAGACTGTTTCATCTTCCATTATCTCGTACTGGCGTCATCGCACTTGCTCGGAGTAACACAGCACATTAGCTTAGACTTAGAGCAGAAGTTTACGAGATAGTATAGACTTGCGTGCTATAGAGCAGTTTTTGCATCGCCGGTTATTGTTTCCTGCGCCATTGCCTATAGCTCGTTTTCAATGAAGCTGACACTTTTCGTATACATTAAATGTGAGTTTATATCCCTCAGCTTTACTTGATCGATTGATTAGTGTTTAACGCCGTGGCCATGTATGTGTCCAACAGCAATTACTACACCAACAGCTTGAATAAATGCTTCTGATTAAGAGCAGTAAACATAGTACAACAGAAGTCATTCCTGTAGCAGTTTGAGATTTAGTGTGGACAGCTTTTCCAATTATTCTTTGCCCGCAACACAGACTCTGACCACAGGACTAGTGTTGTACCGATGAGGTGGTATACATGTAGGAATAGGAATACAACGATTGCGAGGAACTTCGATAGCTAGTTGGCAGAGACGTTTTGGATTACACGTCAGCCATGAGTGCAGGGAAGGAGCTCTAAAATCAAACCGTTAGGTCAATCAACTGACATTTGCTGCGTTGTTTCAGTTCAAAAAGATTTACTCTTGGTTTGAAATATTAAATTATTCAAAATGATTTGTAGATCGTGTTTTTTATTAAATAAAAAACACGATCTACAAATCATTTTTTGATACAGCTGTATCGTCAGCATAGCATACGCTATATACTGACGGTAACTGGATTAAGACTGGATGGTTAATATTTATTCATAGAACGTGTGTTCTACCTAATACAAGTGAACAACGTTGATGTTTAGTTGTTTCACAATGCAATGTTTTAACCAAACATCAACGTATGTCCGGCCGCCACGGATAATGATTATTTTCGTACAGGCTATTTCACCTTTACTGATATGTTAGTTTTCGTTAAGTGATTGTTTTCTGTTTTCCACGTTTGGTTCTAAGATGCTTGGGAGTGGTTGCTGTCAATCACCGGCCAACATGCCTGTATTCAGCGTGAAATAACCGAAGGGAAATGGAGACACGATATTGTGGAATTTAAATTTAGGGAACTACAGTTGCTGTTTGCAGTAAAAGTAGGAAATAACGTCGTTTAATTAACCTGAGATGAGTTACACAAATCCGTATGTTTAAGTGGAGGCGAATACATAGTCATTAGATAATGTGTTTTTATATTTTACATTCTTCTATAGTATAGTCCACATTAACTATACTGGTCCACATCAAAGTTAAAACTATTTATTAATATATGTGGCGATTTTGAGTTGCCGGTGTACAGAAAACAAACACGAGGGTTTTTCGTTTGACAGAATCATTATCAAGCCGATACTGTTTCAACGTATACGGCTATTGAATGCGTATACATGTAGAAAAGGATGAAAGTAATGAAACACCGGAAAAGGAAATTGTGTTTCGGGCTAAAAACAAATAGAAAGGGCTCAGCTCTGAGGGAGTCCCTACATATCTTTGTAAGATAACCATTCACCCTTAACTAATCTGAAAAGCTTTGAATGCAGATTTAAACGACTTCGCGATTAAACTGTATCCACATACATAGAATGGTTGTGTTTACACTAATTCTCCACAAACTACTCTTTTTACGTGCTAATGGTCACAAGAGCTTGAGGATGTGATTTTCATGTAGGACGGGTTTTAGTGAGTGGCTTTCGATAAAAACCTATCCAATATGTTTAGCTTTCACTATCAGAACCATACAGCGTTACTCAGAGTACCTATCAGCTGGCCAATGAAGTTTACTTAGTTGTCTAATGTAAATAATTTCATACAAACAAAATTGTGGAGGTTTATCGGCGGATGAATGCTTACGTGTCTACAAATTATCAAACTCAAAAGTTTTCAAGTGGCAAAACTATTTCAAACCCGTTTGTATACAACAGTTGTTCCAAAGCATTTGTGGTCAAACTGTTGCCCGTGGTTGCAACTTGTGGTTCTTAGTGGTTGCACCCAATTGTGTAATTATAAAGCGGGACCTAACTTCTTAAGGATACTCAAACTCCCCTTTAGCTCAAAATTAGCGATTTTTAGTATTATTGCATACTCCTAAAGTTGAGATAGTGATCTTTATCCGAGAGAAGACCGTTAACCTTGATGATAAAACTTGACTACATTATTTACAACAGCGGTGTTTGACAATCAATTAAATACAGGCAGCTACCTGGAGCAGACCTGCCTACCCTAGAAGAAATTTATGTGTAAAATATTAGTTTTTTAGAAGTTTTTTGTGTGTGATTATTTTGGGGTTACAGCATAGTGCAGAATATTAATTTTTGAGTGTATTTTGATGA
>JAVFBX010252022.1:0-10009 GCA_034783855.1 Mopalia kennerleyi | reverse complement strand
ACTCGATCCTGTGAACGGTAAATCGAAGTAGGCGTTAGAAAGCGCATTCGCTAACCACTACGCCACGGCCGCGGGCCTAGGCTGAATTAGAGATAGAATGAAAATGCTTGTGTTTGAAAGCAAAATTTGAGAATTTGAGAAATTTTGACATTGATTTTCGATGGCGAATCACGTATGTGTTATAACATCGACCAGTTTGAAAAAGTTTTGATATATTTTTTCATTAGCTTTGTCAATGCTGATTATTAAATTTTTGAACAAACTTGAATTTAGAATTTTTAAAACCTTTTTCCTTGTAAGAGAGTTCTATTTATAAATGTGTCTACCATTATTTTATCCATGCAATCCTTCTTCAAAATATGCTTATTACAGCAAACAACCTCTTCATCTCTGATAATAAATATGTAGATAAACGGGCCACTGAAAATGTTTTTTTAGGAAAACGTAGTGATATATTTATAATAGGTGGCAAACGGGCTATTTACTGCCTGATAAGGCACTGCTTAGGTCATATATAATACGTCTTTACCCTCTACTAACTAAGACAAACTATAAACCAAAAGGTGTTTGAAAGTTTTGCTTAATTCTGCAATAAACACTTTTATCTCGTTTAGAACCTATACAGGCACTGTGCAATTTATAAACCGTGTGTTCAGAATGGAAGCAATGGCCGTATAACCTGTAAACATATACTTTAATGCCATTTAGATTATAAACACTCTAACCGTGTTGTCTTTAGGAGGTTGAAAACCATTTAAATTCTAAACAACTGTTTTTACTACACGCTGCTGTGCATTGCTGATTACCCGAACAAGGAGGGATAACTCCTCCTTGACCGACAAGTAATAATATGACCAATGAGTGACTAGCCGAAGCATAGTGTCACGTGAGGGCTCACAGAGATCGAAGCTCATACAAGATCATTCTTACCGAAGCAAGGCGGAAAAGAAGATCGTCGCATTAAACCTCTCTTCCTTTCTTACCTTGCCTCCAAACGCGATAAAACCTGAGTTAGCTAGTTGACCACGGCTACTTTCGGATGACCTCTCTTTACTCTACCCAATCAGATGGGGGTTTTCTTAGAATAAGAAAGAGATGGTCTAAACACAGGAAAACAAGTAGGCTATTTTTGTCATATACATGAACGATAAAGTACCATTAACGAGTCCTGGCGTCATCACAGACATGTCAATTGGCAGTGGCGCCAAAGCTTGTTTGTTTGATGTGTAAACGCCGTTTTGATTAGCCTACGTGTTTCTACCATAGTCCAATGAAATTTGTGCCACGATTTCCCTTCGAATTACAGCAAGGGATAGTATTGCGAAAGTCTCGTCTTACACATACTGACCCTTACATAGGAAGATGCTACTTTATAGGCACAGTTACGAAAAATCCAGACATTTGAAAGTGTTGGTAAACTTTTAATGGAAACAAATTTTGATTTAAGAATAATAATTTTTTTTAGTGTCTTTAAAAAGGAATTGCATTGGTCTACAGCTGCATGACATAACAGCATATAGTCCCGGTGTATTTGTACAGCTGTGATTTATCAGGCTATGGCCGCACAATTTACGCCGTTTAAGCGAATATCACTACTCAAAATGGTCCTGGTTTATGACCAAGCAGTATGTAGCCTACGTAAGGCATGGAGATAAGACCGCTTCTGGTTTTAATCAAATGCAGTACCGACGAGCCACGTGATCATTACCGACGAGCCCCAGAAAATCGACAGATGCAACAACAATCCACAAATGTTTCCAAGCAATCAATCAAAAGCATTAATCCGTATAAAGAAATGAAACTTTCAATGGCGGTTGTTAAAACGTGTTTTACCCTTCAACTGCAAGGCATGTGTCAGTTTGGCTACGTTGGTTGTGTCGTCTGTTCGTCAGAGCGTACAACACATTAGGCCTACCCTTATTATTCAGTTGTAACATGTCTCGGCTTGCTTCGATGTCTACCAGAGCCCCGTGTAACCTGTCTTTTTACCAGACAGCCGGGACAATGACGTTTCATGAACCCATGTAATCCTGACCTAGTTGACCACTCTATGCCCAGACTGTACGTCAGATCATAGTATTATAAACATATATATATATATATAAATAAACGTATTCAAACTCCTGTGGATAGTATGTATAACGACGTGAAAGAAATTATATATACATAAGAATATATATTTTAGACTTTATTTTACATATGTGATTTTTTTCCACATATGTGAAATAAATAATTTTTTAATCTACACATGTGAAATTGTTTTCCACATAAATGAAAACCTTGTTAACGTAGTACAAAAGAATTTCACATATGTGAAATTGAAAAGGAATTGTACATAAGTAAAATAAAAGCAAAACTAATTCGACATATATAGAATAAAGGTAGAAGTGTTAAAACAACTTGCCCTAGCCACCTGTTTTTTTAACGCAGGCTGTATACCTATATCGGCGAGGTTAGATATAGTGGCAGCTTTAATCAAATGTAGAATGCGAAGGCCTTTTTGGATAAACACTGCAGTTAAATCTCCAACATTTACTGGAGAATCGTTCCATGCACTCGTTTCAGTCTCTCGATATTTTACAGCAATTTTGAAATTCACGCGCCAGGATTTGAACTGTAATTTTTCAACAGTTCAGTATTTTTTTTAATATGTAAAATGTTTGTTAAACATAGGGATTAAAGATGTTTAAGCTGAGTAAATATACGTCGATTAAATGTATTCTGCTCAGTAAAGTATACCAACATCTTCGAAGAGAGATAGTGGATTCATTTTGACTCAACGTTTCGGTTTATTGATCAAACGTGCAATTGAGTTATTTAATTTTTACATTGCTTATGTGAATAAAAAAAGAACAATAAGTCACTCGAATAAATTGAATTCTTTATCCGTAGTTGACAGGAACCAGTTAAAACGTACACTTTGGTGGCTTGACCTTTGGTTTGAGTCTGTCGGCACGCTCGGCAGCTCGGTTGGCATCTTTAATCTTATTCAGTAACATTTGAAACTGCAACTGTGGCCTTTTTAGAAGCCCCGTTAGCTTATTGTTCGATAAAGATGGCGAGTTTTTGTTCTTTGGTGCTATCTTATGAATGCTTGAGACACTTATTTCTTTTCTTGCCGTTACTACTGCAGGCATATTTTTGATTTGCGGATTCGGTTTCGTCTCAGTAGTCATGTTATCTTTGGAGCCTAAATCAGACGTTATTTCTCCTATTTCTGCACTCTTATACGATATCACATGATCTTCCATAGCATCAGAACATTTCAAATTCGATATGAATGACTCGACTTGTTTTTGGACATATGTGGTCGCATCGTATTCTCCAGGCTGATTCAGATCGTCGCTGTCAGAATTATCGCTGTCATCCGCTTCATCGATTGTCCACCGAGGGGCTGGTTTGGCATGGGAAAATCGTCGCTGCATTCTTGCCTCGTATGATGACCGTGCCACTCCGGTTTTGTCAGACTTTACCACAGGTGCAGACTGTCTGCGCAGTCGTTGAGTTATATTGGAGACGGTCGACTGGTTTATTCTGCTACCAGTTTCTCTTTCAGTTTCCAAGACAGGGTTCTGTTCTTCACTTAGTGATAGTTTACCAAGGCTAGATCGCTCGTCAAGTTGCTTTTGCTTGTCCGATGTATCTGTAAAATCCTTATCTCCCGTTTCTAAGGATTCGTGAGACCCTTCAGTTTCAGAATGACTATTCTCTTTTGTGTTCAGATCTTGATTTGAAATAGACTTGAATGCTCTCGGCAGAGTTGGTAAAATATTCTTCTTTCTGGTTTCCAAAAACTCACTCCCGATTGTGGCGGCTCTAGGGCGATAACTCGGATATTTGCTGTCGCTAACTGTACCCTGGGATGGTCCGGAATACGACTTCGATCGCTGTTTGGCCCCGACTGTTGCCGGGCGAACTGTGTTTAGTACTATTGGTGTGCGGATGTCGATTAATGAATCTCTTCTTTCAGAACGATTCATATATAAGGAAATAGTTTTCACGTCTTCCCATTTCACATCACTGGTGTAATTTGAAAAGGAATTTGAGGGTTGATAAGAAAGCCTGGTCGTGGGTTTAGCACTGGACAATCTTCTGGCCGTGGGTTTAGCACTGGACAATCTTCTTTGTGGACTATGACAGTAAACGGTATATGCCTCAGTGTCGGGAGAGCTGACATTAAGTCTTTCAAATTTGTATACCTTTGTTTCTTTTAAGCAATCGTTTTTGTCCACCCATGCTTGTCTGCAGCTTGATGACCTTCGTCGAGAGTCGGAACCTTTATTTAACTGGCCAGAGCCGTCCAATGGATCAGAGAAACAACGAGTCCTTACTTCCTGAAAACTACTACTGGCGGCTGTTTGTGGTCGTCTATGGTCTGGTTCCACTCCGAATCGTTTAAAATCTTTCTGGAGCTTGGTATAAAGCAGCACACACTCTCTTTGTTTCTCTTCATATCGCTTTTTGAAGTGCTGGCGTTCCTTATCCAGAAAATCACAGGTAGCGTTCAATTGACGCTGAAGATAAATGTTACGACTCCGAGTACGTTGGTCAGGAGAAAATGCCATTGTAGTATAATTAGCTATAGACCGTAGCAGACCAGAAACATGAACAATCTGGGTACATTTTTTTCAATAATAAATATGAATAAAACTGTGCATGCCTTCAACCCAGAACCGTTGGCAGGCAGGGCTATATAGTTCGGAATTAATTCCTAGCCTTTTCTCGTTTCCAAAGTAAAATAGTAATCGGAACTCTCAGCTGTCGCTTTTCAAGTGCTACTCCAAGCCAGTAGTAATTCCGACGTAAGTACAGTTTCTTGTACCGACAACAACACGAATATTTGCAAGGAGTGTTTACTGATGACCTTGTTTCAGTAACATTTCCATTTAGAACGGGGCATTTGTATAGGTGCCCTCACAAGGTTTTCCAATGATATCAGTTGACATCAGTATCGAAACATCTGATATTGCGGAGAAGAAATACGTTTTGTGCCCGGACTGAAATTTGAAATACCTTGAAAAAGATCACTTTTATCGAGTCTGTATAGCGAAAGTCACTATTATTCCGTCTATAGACTGTATAACTGTTCCAAATAAGTGCTTCTCGGGTGATAAGACTGATCTGTAATACGGAGTTAAGCTTAACTCTATACACATAGGGATAGACTGCATGAGATATGACATTCCGAATATCCAATCTTTGTGGAGATCGAATCAAAATACCTCTTTTTATTGGTAGTAAACATTTTTATATGAAAGGCTATTATTGTACGTGGTGGCAACGCTATAAAATGTATGGTTCTCAGTAGTGCTGGATTCCACACAAAGGGTAGCATTGTTGCAACGACAATGGCTGTTATCCGAAATCTCGTTTATGTTTCCAATAACGAGTGTCCATTATAATCCGACATGCGTCAAAAGGACACGAAATACAATAAATCATCGGAAAAGGTCACCGTGACAAATAACTCGCGAAACAATCCTGGAAATAGCGAATGTTGTTTCCTTACCAAAAATAGAACGATTAAATCTTATGCTAGAATATATACACAGATAGAGTTATTATATTGGTAAAACCATATCGACACAATGCTAGTCTTTCACAATGCCGCTGTCGTATATACATTTTTCAGTCTAAAGAGAAAATACCCAGGTGCATGTTCAGTAAATATAAATCAATAGGAAATTATAACAAAACGAAATTCTTTGGAGTCAAAGGTATTTTGATTTTAATGTTCCTATTAAATTTGCCATATCTTTTGTGATAAGTCTTTTTTATAGGTATACATATATTAATCGTCTTTATTTATTAATGTAGGGAAAGGTAAATGTACATGAATCCTCCCTGTATAAATATTAACCTTGAAAACCTAGTAAATTAAGCCTTTTCATCAACATTTTATATTTATTATTCGCTTTTTATTATTCCAAATAAAAAAAAAATTATAATTCCCAATAATTTATAAAAACAGAACGCAGACATTTAAGAGTTATGAAACATGGCGGAGTATAGTAACATTAAAACCCGCCGGATCTGCGCTCGAATAAACGAGAATGTCAATGTATACACATTTACAACTAAAGATCCCACAACAACACGGCCCATGTTTGAATTTCAGCGAGCCGAGCTTCTCACCAATCGCCCGCTCCTTCGTACATAACTATAGAAGTGTAATGTTCAGTGTGAAGCAGAGCAGCAGGAAATCAATAGAATTCATTTGCAGAATACACGGTCTCTATCGATCGTGGTGATCAATGACAAGTGCGACACATATTCCGAAATATTTATCACACTGGCATTAAATATGTATCTTAATCTACTGACATCTCGAGATAAGGTGATGGTCATATCAAATTTTTATATCAATACTTAGGACACAAAAAGACTAAATTAACCTACCGTTACATTATGTACATGTATACTAGTAGATCTATACGGTAATATACATGAACTAGTGAAATATAATCATCGTAAAAAGGACATACCACAATAACAGGGGATCTGAAACTTGTAGTGTTCTTCTAAACAAATTTTTTGTAACGATTTTATTTCAGTTGTATACAATGTAACGACAGGTTAATTTAATCGTTGGCATTTGAAAAACGAAGAAGTATTAATCGCAACTAAGGTTAACGAGTGGGCAGGTGCGATGATATGTTGAAGGTGAAAAATATCCACTATCCACTACAAGATGGGAAACTGAACATTATTAAAGTATAATCGGACGTGTTTTTCAAAACCACATTACTCAGACATATAAATTACCTTGGCCAGACAATGTCGAATGGATATATGTCCAAAACCGTTTAAAAATGGAGAAAACACAATAATTTATAAAAACATGTCACGACCGAATTGGCAGATAAAATACATCCAGGTCCAACTAATTGTGCCGTTGTCCCTCACATCTTTCCTGTTGTATTGGCTGCAGCTTCAGCATTGAATTCCAGAGTCTGGGCTGTTGTCAGTTGTGATTTAGTCTGGTCTAAGAACTTCTGAAGTTTATAGTGCACACTCCTTGTTCGCAGTCTCTCTTCGGTGTTGGTGGGTGGTCTTTGGCACGATTTGCCTGTACAAAGTGTTTCTGGTCCCGGGAGGGTCAGTGACGTTCGGCGTCGTGGAAGCGACGGTGACACGTCTGGTGACGACAAAGGGGTTACTTTGATTGCGGGAAGGGTGTATTGACAACCGCTTCCCGTTGGCCCTAAACCTTCTTTTGAGTTATTCCTGGAGAGAGATGGCGAGCGGCTACGATCATTGGCTTGACGATTAATGAAGGATGCGAGCCCGGGAGACTGACTTCTCGTCCTCGATGCTCCGTGCGAAGGGCGGCTACCAGCAGGAGGTAAATTGGTTGATACTGTCCTTCTTCTGTGTGGTGACTTGGCTTCAGGAACATCCAGCAACGACTGGTTAGAACCCCTTCGCTGAGTTACTCCTGTCAAATCTCCCCACTCACCCTTCGATTGTTCTGCATTTTCTATTTGGAAAATGTCCGAATTAGTTTCCTCGCCATCACAAAAAAATAGATTTAGCTCAGAGTCTAAAGATACTACCTCCTTCGAAGAGTCATGTTCAGAATTACTGGGTTCATTACCATCTACTATTGTGTTCCCACCTAGACTGTGAACCTCTGATGAGTTGACCAGAACAGTCGGTATTGTTGGGCTTCCACCAGATGACCCCCGTGAGTACGTCCTGGCAGTAGTCTTGGATTTAGCCACACTGCTAGACAAATTCTCAATCGCAGCCGATCTTTCTTCCCTTAATCTATCAAGAGTTCTCCAGCCCTCCTGACAATCAGTAACTTTTCTCTCGGACATTTTCTCCGAATTTTACAGGTAGGCCTAAACCCAGGAATATGTACAAATAAATCGAAGAACCGTGTTAACTGTGTGTTTTCTTCTTCAGCCAAATCCACGCCTTGCTTTACCGTTTCCAAAGGTCAGAAGTTAACACGTTGACGCAAATCCCAATAACCACTTTCTATCTGTGGAATATCTATATCATTTATCACAGTTATAAATAAACAGGTCAACACACGAATAGAGAAGCCTGTGATAAATATACTAGAACTGCCATTTATCTTCCGGTTTAAGTACTTCTATTTAGGGGAAATTCTGTGACAATCTGTGAAAAACAACGACTCTCTAGCTGATATTGACGACACTATACATTGCACTCTAATCACAGTCCGCATTTGAAAGCACCCCAGGGGAAGTAAATCATATACCATTAAATTATTTCAAACGTATTTATAAATATTTTTGGAGAAAACATTTAATAACACAAGCAATATGTACACAATTTTCCATATTCGATTCATATAATTAAAATAAATCACGATGGTATATAAGTAATGCCAAACGACAGCAGTAGTTGATGGTGCATGAATGTTTAGGCTATATACAATTTAAGATTGATAGTTTTCATAGTGATTTGCCAAATAAAGTCAATATCTCTTTGTCCAAATTTTGTTCCGAAAACGAAACCCACTTCTTTGTATCCAAAGCTTCATCCCAGTCAGCCATCAAATAAAATCCTTTCTGTACCGGACGCGAGTCTACAACAGCTACATTCAGATAATTTCTATTTGCTCAACCCATTAAGAATGGAGCTCCCATGCGAATGATTGATGGGTTGATTGATTGGTGTTTTACGCCATGCTCAAGGGTATTTCGCTTATATGATAGCGGTGTATTCCAACAATGACACTAGCGCAACCAACATGTGAAGCATTTCAATTATGTTGGAACGTTAATTTTCCTTCAGTGCTAAGTAGAGGCAGCATTGCTACTCTTCAAACAAACTGCATGCCCTTATAGCCAGAGGGCCTCATTCGAATGAAAAAAGTTGTCTAAACACAGGGTGACTAAGATATATGCAGGTAATATACACGCATGGTCTTGGTCCGATTAACGTGTCCTGCTAGCACCACACTTTGATTTACAAAGGCGCCACGCTCGTTTATTGTGTGGACTTTGATGTGTAAACGAATTTCTAATTGGCTGCTTGTTTGTATAATAATCCGATTAAACTTTTGCCAGGCTTTTGCTTCGAATTGCAACAAGGGTAGATATATTAAATGTCTCGCCTTATGCGTTTTGATCCTTTAATGGGAAGATAAGGTCTGTGGGCACATCTCATCTTTTCATGGAAGGAACACTTTAACTCTTTGCATCTACCAAGACGCTCGCAGCGGCGATATTTTACCATTTTGAGATGGAGGAAGTATTCCTGATGAAGCAAATATATTACTTTTCTATATCTTTAGACTCTAGACTCTTAAAAAATGTTATGGCCATATTATTTTACAAACGCAAAAAAAAAATTACATTTTGTACAAGGATGTCCCGTCTAAATAGATCCACATCTGAAAAACATATTCCGGAGGCAAAGAGTTAAGGACTCGTCTGGTGAATTTCCGTTAATTTTTTCGAAAAAACATTCATATTTATGTAAACCTTGCGCGTTCCAAAGAACTTTTTATGCACATTTCCACAATCATAGTCCAGTATAACCTTTTCGCCTATAAAGTCCTAACAAAACATTGTAAGGAGAAAAAAACCCATATTAAATAAGACTGGATTATAATTCTAGGGAATGCATGCGATTAAAAAAATTAAAGAAAATATCGGGAACTCGCCGGACGAGTTCTTAAAGTTTTTCTTCCATGAAAAGATATAGGTGTGTGCCCATATAGCTATATACTAACCGGCAATAGTACCACGCAATAGCTAAAAATCGATACCTGGATCAAACAAAATACTCTATCGTTTGAAATATCATTATTTGCGAATTTCATATATTCTTAATGAGTTGATCTCATTTCAGCGCACTCATAAAAAGTACAGAAACGAGTCCTGATAGCGGTTACTCACGGAATCCGATGCCTTAACTTTGGTTTTAGACTTACGTCTCCTAGTTTCTTGGAGTAAATAGTGGTTAGCGATATGAAGCGCGCGTTCCTATAAGCAGTTTCCAGTAGATATAGGGCTAAGACGTAGGA